>CANXYI010461385.1:0-10623 GCA_948208565.1 Hura crepitans
CATTCGGCCATTAGGCCTCTATACATTAAAATCCATCATTCCAATATGTTACATATATTATCTCATGTCTATTAAATCATGTACATCAAGTCATTAGCATACAACACCCATAACATGCATAATTAAGACATACATGCATATACATACATTATGGCCATTTCACTACATACATAATCCATATGCCATCCAACTATATTAAATACATTGTTAGACATTCATAATGCCAATCAACAAGATTAAAAGTCATTAATTCATATAATTAGGCATTTTACACATAAACATACATAATTACATACCATAGACATATTAGGGCATTCACAATTTTTCACAAAATATTTCAATTACACTTACTTTTCAGTGTTGAAATGCACCTAAGAGGACCGTCTAGACCTTTTCCTTCCTTGCCTTTGCTTTATGATTTGTCGATTTCCTTAACTATCCATAATAGACTCAATATGTAAAAATTTGTATAAAATTAATCGAACACTAAAATGAAAAACCAAAAACATAAACACACTCTTAGGCACCTAGGGAATATGGGAAAAATATCAAACTTTGAAAAAACTTACTCGAGAAAACTCGAGTTATATTCAACAAGGCTTGAAAATAAGCCAATCTTTCAATTTTTCAAAAAATTCAAGGTGGAATTGGGATTTAGAGGCCATAGAGATTCAAATTTAGGGCTTAGACATGAGAAATCATGCTAATTCAACTATTGGGTCAAGAGAGGAAGAAAACTATTTCTCCTTTGACCACTTTTATACCTCTTTCTTTTTTGCCAAATTTCCAAAATCCAAAAATCCCTTAAATTTTGATAATTCAAACCTCAATAGCCTCTAAAAACCTTCGCTAAAAAATCACAAAAAATCGATTCAAAATATAACTTTTAAGATTACCCGATTTTCGTAACAATATGTTTTGATCTCCAAAAATTCCAATTCCAACACCAATGAACTATTTAGAATATTTCAGCATCAGGTTATATTAATCTTGAAATTTTCTAAGCAACTTTTGAATATTTTATGGTTCAACTAAAACTATGTCACTGTTAATATGATGTTGTCGTAAAACTTAACTATCATTTTTAATCATCTAAATGACTTCATTTTGACTTTAAATTTCACCCAAAATTGTATTAGGATTAATACTTTCATTTAGTAGGATTACTAAGACCCGACCTTTGGAAACACTATTCATAACATTGGGATTTTTCAAGCGTCACGCTGACTAAATGTTTACTTGTCAAAGGGTTGGTCAACTACAACAAAGTAGAAGTATGTTTGTAATTCTATATGAATTAACTTGGTGAGGCATGTTATTTGTGAGTGCTATTGGATATTATCTTATGCCTTCTTTTGTCTTTTTATCCTCTTTTCTTTCTTTTTCTTCTTTTCTCTTTGTTTTTTCCTTTTTTCTTTCATTTCCTTCTTTCAAATTTATTTTGTTCTTTATATATGCCTTTATTATTTATTTATTATTTTTTCATGGGCAACATAATAATAATAAAAATGAAAATGCAATAAAGAGAATGTAACTTAGAAACATATAGCATTAATGATAATTTCATAAATAATCAACTTTTTGAAGTACATTTTTTATGTCCTAAAGCTAATATGTAACATTTTTTTGTATCCTAAAGCTAATATGTACAATGATACATAAATAAATAAATAAAATATAAAAGGAGCTTAAAGGTATGGGTAGATGTCCTGAGGCTCAAAAAGTATGGATCTCAGCTCAAGCGAATCAAGTCTGGTGGTAAGCTCCTGTCAAGCATCCTCAATCCTCACACCTAAGACTATCTGTACAATCTATAACCTCTCTATGAGCTGGGCCTCTATGCCCCACAGTAAGACCTCATGAAATGAGCATTAGGTGCCTCTAGAGTTATTGCTAAAGATTATCCTACCTTATTAATCCATTGCCTCTACCTCTAGTTGAATGAAGGTAAACCATCATCAAGCAACTCTATTAAGTTAGCTACAAATTATATATCCTCGAGGTCTAGGTCGTCAAGCTATAGGCCCACTCTCTTATCTAGCTCTTCAGTCATGAGCAACCTATAGCTTGCTGGAGAGTGGGGATCAAGCTTTGCAATCCCGATAGTGGTGCAGGTGTCCTTGTCAACCTAAAATTACTGCTTAAGTGAGGTGCCTATATGTTGTTCATTAATGTTGGCATTAATAAAGATGGCAGTCATGACTCCACCAACTATGATGCCTTTATCAAGGAACTTGCTAGCCTAATAAAGGTGCTCTAAGATAGCTAGTATGGGATTAAATTGCACACTATAGTCCATAGCTTAGATCCTATACAACTCCATCTAATTTATTTGATCAATGCTGCCAACATGTCATAAATAGGAAAGCACGGATACTCGATAGAGGTATTTATGGACTAAGTCCCTAATAAAGGAGGCCTTAGTCCAACTAGCCTAATAGAAAGTGTTAGCTCAGCGAAGGAATGCCCAATGCTCATCTAGGCACTCATGTATCACTAAGATGCCATCAGCCAGTAAATAAAGCATCTTTGAGAACTATAGCAACAAAATCAAGTATCTCACTTCATGCACTCAAAAATATGAATCTGTCATGTCTACTAGGTGTGACTGGTGGTATTAGAGAGTGCTTAAGAACTCCAGAGCAACTCGAGTAAGTGGCGTATCTCTAGAAGTAGAAATGGCACTAGCCAACTTGGGTGAGCAACTAGTCCACTCTTTGAAGTACATCCAAGTTTCAAAACATGTGTGTGTAGAAGTATTAGGTCTTAATGAAGGCCAATATAGCTAGGTGCCTGAATTGCTTTTCTTCTTTATAGCTGAGCCAATTTAGGACTGCCATATGCTCAGGCATGGGTTGATGTCTAGGATGACTCTGCTAGTGCCTAAGTGGCATTTTAAATGCTCGTAGACGTGTAGAAGGAAATGGAAATACAAGTAAATGTGTCGGATAAAGAAATGGATAAGTGAAAAATGAAAAAGATGAGGTTTATCTAAAAACTTTGTAAAATAGCCATTTTGGCCTTGTTTAAACAATAGTTTTATGAGCCAAATGGTTGTGTCATAAAGGTATGAAATAGTCATTTTAGCCTAGTTTGAAATGATGATTTTCGCAAATGGTCAAATAGCCATTTTACTTAAAACAACCATTTTTGTTTTAGGCTTTTGGCCTATAAATGCACTTAATGCATACATAGATCCTCATGCCTCTTGGATTTTTCCATATTTTGTTTTGATGGCTAAAAAAATTGAATTTATCCAAAAACCTAATAAAATTCTAAATCTCTCCTCTACTTGGGCAAATCCTGCTCTAGCTCCTTTTAGTGGCTTGAAATTTCTATATAGGGTCCAACTTGACTTGCCTTTTTTGAGAGCTATAACTTATTTTTGGGACCTGTAATTTCATGTCTTTTTTTATTTTCTCACTAAAAGCTATGCCCTTTATTTAAAGAATTTGCTATTATTTTATGTATATCTTTTCCATCCGAAGTTCTGCCTTGTTATCCTAACTGTGTCACATATTACCCATATGAAGTGGTCGATGTATTGGGAATTTTGCCTTCAATGGCTATTACATGGGTTCCTAAGAGAGAGCTCATTTCTTTGAATTCCCTGCTAGCATTTTCTAATAGTCAATCAATATCCCATCTCTATGTGTAGGTGTCTATTTGTTCATCCATTTCAAAAGACCATTTTGGGGATTACCAATTTTCAGTGTAATAAATAACGTAAAGAGAGGCTTGAAGCCTTTCCCTCTGATTCTTGCTAAGACCATCATGTGGTTGGATGTTGCATGGTCTGATATTGCTAGTTTTCTCTATGGGAGCCCTTCTCTACTTCAAGTATTTAAGTATCATGCCTTTTCAGGTTTTCATGTTACTTTTTAAGAATATATTACCTTTAATATGTTCTCACCTTATTCTTTAGTCTGCCTTTTGCTTAGAAAGCCCTTTTTTATTTTCATTCTTAACATACAACTAAAGGATAGACTGCCCTTAATAGGTTTTCACCCTATCCTTAGCTTGGCTTTTACATATAAAGCTTTTGTAGGTTTTCATTCCAAATAGCTTTTTTTAGATCTAGTTATAGGAGAAACTTCACTTCTTGGATGATTTTCCCCCTTAAGTTCTTGGTTCTTCAACCTGAAACATTTACTACCTCATGCAATTTTATGCCCTTTTTTATATGTTGAGCAATAAGTCTTTGGTTAGGTGCTTCAATTAACAATTGTATAAATTTCAAGAGCCCATAGATTCCTTTATGTTATGTATAATAGAGTGGCATATCAAGTTATGTCCCTTTAGTTGGCTTACACAAAGTTACTTTTTACATTTCTGATTGCTGTGTAAGGTAGTTTAATAATGTTCAAGGTAACATCACCCATCTTTTGTCATTTAGAATAAGAGACTTGTCTGTTACTTTCATTACTAAATATAATGACTTATAGAAGTAGTTGCCCATGAAGATTAATATTCCTCCTAAAGTTGCCAGTAATTTCTAAACTTCTAATATATATAAGGAATGGGTGACTAGTTCTTCTAGAGACAATCGATTCCATTTGTTAAAAATAGAAGATAAGAAGAGTAATATGAGATAGAAGTTTAAAGTATTATCTTTGTTGCTTTTTCTAAATTTTGAATAAAAATCACTATAACATTGAACTTTTAAAATAAATAAAATCCCTATTTCTTGAGCTTATTATTGAAGTGGTCCTCTCTAATTACACCATCATTGTATGATAATCATGACAAGACATTAATGCAATAACACATATCCTCATCTAAACATGAGAAATTTTAGTTACATCTAAACTAACTACTATTGTCAACTAGCACTTGCAAGTTTTCTTAATTAACTATTTTCTCTTAACCTCTAATTGTTGCATATGGTGCCTTTTTTTGGTTTTCACCCTATTAAGGCACCCACTTTTAGAAGGCCACTATTTTGTGATTTTCGACTCATATGGCTATTTTTCTCTTCTTTTTCTCTTTTATTTATCTTTTAGCCATAGAACCATTTTAATTTATCCATGTTTATGGGTTCCTTAAACTTGTTTCTATCATAATCTATAAGGATTGCAGCCTCTTTTGGTAATAGTTATTTAAGGATAAAGGGTCCTTCCCAATGTGGCTTAAATTTCCCTCTTGGGTCAGTTACACTCGATTTCATCTACTTAAGGACCAAACCCTCTTCTTTTAGCTTCTAATTCTTTACCCTTTTGCCAAAAGCTCTTGCCATCCTTTTCTAGTAAGCTTGAATGTGATAATTAGCCTTTAGACATTTCTCATTTAATAAGTTCAATTATTAGAACCTCTATTCAGCCCATTCTTTTTCAGGGATTTTAGCTTTCATAACTACCCTCAATGATTAGGGTTCAATTTTCCATAAGAAGTATTGCATCTATCCCATATGCCAAGGAAAATGGAATAGCCCCTATTGAAGTCAAAGATGTCATCTTGTAATACCAAGGAAATGAAGTCTATCAACCTAATCTTTGTAAGTAGCCATTATCTTTGTTAAGATCTTCTTGATGTTCTTATTTACTACTTTAATTTCCCCATTGGCTTGTGGTCTATAGAGGGAGGATTTATGGTGTTGTACCCTATACTTCTATAATAGTGCCTTTATTTCAGCCTAAAATTGAATGCTATTATTTGAGACTATATGGTGTAGGAGCCTATACCTGTAAACTAAGTTCTATTCTATAAATTTAGCCATCTTTTTGCCTCTAACTTCTTAAAAGACTCTACTTTAACCCACTTAGAGAAATAGTTTATCTCTACGACAATGGAACAGTGTTCATTTGAGGTCGTCGTATGTATATCTCCGATTATGTCTATCCCCTAAGTAACAAATGTCCAAGGAGATGATAGATTGTGTAACTTTGATACTAACACATCTCTTAAGTTCCCATACTAGCACTTACAGTTTTTTTGTACATATTTTAAATAGCCATGGTCTATAGTAAGCCAAAAGAACCTTTGGCAGATAATCTTTTTTGCAAACTCTAAACCATTCATATGTTTATCACAAGATCTTAAATGTATGTCTTCCATAATCCTCTTTGCTTTTTTTTCATCCAAATAATGGATCTAAAGACCATCTAACTACCTTCTATAAAAGACCTCATTTATACTAATGAATTGAGTTGATAGCTTCCTTAATACCCTTTTATCTATATCCATAGCTTTTCTAAGAAAATCCTTATTTTTCTAAATAACTCTAGATGTCATAAAACCAAGGCTTACCTTCTTCCTGTTCTATTTCCATTACCTATTCTATCTTATAGTATGGTTTCTCTAAATTGGAAATAAGGAATGGCTTTATGACTATTCCTCCTAGATTATCCCACATGGAAACTAGGGTGGCTAATGCATTTACTAGTTGATTCTTATCCCTTAGAACATGGTAAAAGGTACACATAATAAACTATTTGCTGAAAGATCTTAAATACTCTACATAAGGCATCAATTTCTCTTATTGAATAGTCTATGATATACTACTAGAGATAAGTCCCGAATACCTCAATTGTTTTTGTGCCTGTAGCCAATAACACTTCAAGTCTATATATGCAAGCTTTATATTTTTCCATGTTATTTGTAACTCTGTACCTCAACTTTTTAGATAACAACAACTTTTCTCCCTCAAGAGTTTTTAGGATTACTTCTACTCTTGCTCTTATTTTTTCACTACTCTATCAAAATTCATATGCTGTCATTGGATTGAGATCAGGGTTAAATTCTCATATGGGAATCTGAACTCTATTGACTCACCTTTTACTAAATGGTTTTTCGAGAACTCCACTACTGCACAGCCTTTTATTGTCCTCTTTGTTATATACTGGATGTTGAATTCTTAGAGCAAAAAAAACTACTTACCCATTTTTCCTATCAAATACGGTGCATTTTGAATATATCTTAGAAGGTTGTGTTCTTCCACTACTTGCACTGCATAAGATTGGAAATAATGCCTAATTTTCTTTAAAGACTAAACTATTACCAAATAGATCTTCCTAATATCTATGTACTTAGCTTCTTAGGGCAAAAACTTCTTACTCAGGTAATAAATTGTATACTCGACCCCAAATTCATCTTTTTGTGTTACCATAGCCCCTAGTGAACTATCTTCAATAGATAGGTAAAGTATCAATGGCTTGCCATGTCTTGAAGGTTGCAAAACTAGTGGGTTTACCAAATATTCCCTAATAGTGTCAAAAGCCT
Source organism: Hura crepitans (assembly GCA_948208565.1). Lineage (NCBI taxonomy): Eukaryota > Viridiplantae > Streptophyta > Magnoliopsida > Malpighiales > Euphorbiaceae > Hura > Hura crepitans. The sequence goes on from CANXYI010461385.1 coordinate 7,219, forward strand.
TTTGACAGTCGTCGTTCCTCTTTATTGATTGGTTATTTGTGAGACATTTGAAAATAAACTTGCATTTGGTAGTGAGCTTGGCTATAAACCTATTGATATATTGTATTCTGCATTAGACTCCTCTTATCTCTTTCTCTTTCTTTGGAACTCGAATCTCTCTTATAGCTTTGACTTTATTAAGGTCTACCTTGATCCCTCTTTGACTCACTACATGGCCCAAAGCTTACCTAAAGTTACCTCAAAGACATATTTCTTAGGATTCAAATGAAGATTGTATTTGTCAATTTGATAAAAGAACTTTTTTAGTGCTTCAAAATAACTGATAAAAGAACTTTTTTAGTGCTTCAAAATAACCTTCCCTAGTAGTGGATTTGATCATCATGTCATCTACGTAGACCTTTACTTCCTTATAAATCATATCATCTAGAATATTTATGGCCATCCTTTAGTAAGTTGCCTTGGTATTCTTTAACCCAAAGGGCATGATTCTTTAACAGAATGTCCCCCATTCAATGATAAAAGTACTTTATATTTTATCTGCTATCTTATTTAAAATCTGGTTGTAATTAGCATACCCATCAATAAAGCTATATGTTATGCACATTACTGCACTATCAACTAGAACATTTATGTGCTGTAATAGGAAATCATCCTTAGGGAAAGCCTTCTTCAAATCCTTATAATCTATACACATTTTAACCCTACAATCTTTCTTGGCAATGGGTACCATGTTGGATATTGTACTTCTTCTAAGAACTTCGCTTTGACATGATTGTGCACTTCTTCTTTTATCTTTTCTCCCTACTCTAGTCTCATTCTTCTTAGCTTTAGTTATACAAGTTTTGCCTTTAGATAAGTATGGATAGCATGTTTAGCTATTTTCATGTCTACCTGAGACATGTCTTCATAGGTCTAAGTAAAGACTTTTTCATATTTTTTTAGTATTCTCTCAAATTTAATCCTCTTTTTAGGAGTCACATCAGATGCAATTAAAATTTCTTTAGGGTTACCCATGGTACTGAGATTAAATGGCGTTGTATTGATTGAATTAATATCAAACATGTCATGTATGTGGTGATTATCATTATGCATGATGTAATTAGATGAAATATCCCAAAAATAAGCAAAATCATTCATATCATTAACATGAGAAATATGAACATCATTAAAAAAGTTCAAGTACATATAAAATTTCAAAAAAGCTAGAGAAATCATCTTAAAGTAGGGTCATGGTTAGGACTTCTTTTTTAGGTTCAACCTTTAATTCTGCTAAGTCAGTCATGACTTCTTCATCCTAGAAATCTGAAGTAGCCTTGACCTCACTTGTAGCTCAATCAAACATATCATTGAAGATTTCAAACCTAGGCACAACCTTTCCCCAATTACAGTAAGCTCTAATTCCTTACAATAGCTAACACTCTTTGATACCCAAATGAAACTCTCCTAGAGGTTCAATATTTTCCTTTCTCTTCTTTAGCTCTAAAGTTTCTACTCTAAATGTAACACCCCCTATCCATTTTAACTTGAAATAGGCAAGGTATGCTACTTCCCACTGAGGTCACCCATCCTAGGATTTCCTTAGGGGCCTTTCATTTAACTTCTATCCACTTTGACCAAGTTTGACCAAATATGGTCTTAAGCTAATTCTGATTATTTATTCTCTTATTACTGCCTATTTTAGTCCGTTAAAACTCCTATCAGGCACTCTCAGACAATTATAGAAAATTGGGTAGCATAACAGTTACCCTGGTAATGAACTCTAATTAAACCTGTAAAGAAAACACTTCTAAACTCAATTTCTGACCTTATCCCCTTTTGGACCCTCTGGTCCTCCAAGTCACAACCAACAACACAACATTATATCTATTTCACAGAACACAGGGTCATAGACCCATCAACATACAAGCATGCAACAATAGATATTCATTAGCACACAAAACTGTATATACATTCAGTTGATCGAGTTCATTTATACACATATCCCATAACCCACATTATCTATTTTACATGAGTGCACCTCTATATACAAAATTCAAAAGAAAATAAAAAGGTACTAACAGACTCTTTGGCAGCTACACTATTGATGACGTCTGATGCCGATCATCACTCTGTCTATAGCCTACGCATCGAAACACCGACACGCTGAGTATGACACTCAGTGGTGGAATAAATCAAACATATTATGTCAACTCAAGCAAGCACATAACATGTGAGGTTCTGCACACATAATAAGTAATTCTAACAACTCTAGGTTCATTCATTTATTTAATCCAGTTTATTTATCTATTATTTCAGGACATTATAGGCCTATACCAGACAGACTATGCTTTAAGACACCGAATAGTGGAATGCATCCTGTACAGTGACCCACTTGTAGGGCCTAGGTAGCTGCACCTACCTCCCCCAATACTCAGGGACCTGTAGCAGATAGTAGGGACCCATCCGTAGACCACTCCCAATACTTGCACATCATATCAATTAGCACAAAGGGTGGATACTTAGGGACCCGTCCGTAGACCACTCCCAATATCCACAACAATAACCTATAATGCAGGGGCTTATTATAGAACCTCGACGGCTGCACTTGCCACAATCAATCCATAGCAGTGGGCCCTAGAAGGACCAACTACCTAGTAGCTGCTTTATCCCATAATTGACTGGTCAACCCATCCAATAGATGTCTAATTGATGGGCCATTAACCTTTTTAGATAGTAATTATGATTATTTAACCCTTAAGTTACAATTTCATACATAACCCATGCAAGTAATTATAACTTTGCCATTATCGCAAATTTTACTATTCATTTTGTCATTTTTGCATTTTGTGCTTTTCATTATTTAGGTTATCCAAGTCACATTTCCTTAATTCTTTACATCATTATTCATATGTCCAATCCTTAATATAAGGAATGTTGTTTCACCATGTTTTTAGTCACATTTTCCCATTTAATTAAATTACATTTCCATGCCATGCAAAGTGCCATTTTTAGGCCTTTTTCCTTGGGATTTCCACACCTTATGTACACATCATTTGCACACAAAATGCATCAAATACCTCAACACACATGCCATACACACCATGATAATCATTCGGCCACCATAAGTTCACACCCTTACATATGCAATCTTTCCCAATTTAATCTACAAATAATATTATTTTAGTAACAAATACATAATTATAATACAATTTCTCCTAAATACATGCTTATACCCCAAAATGTCACATTTTCATACAAGGTCACATACACAAAACTCAACATACAAACTTGACATAATAGATTTGAGTTATTCCACATACCTAAGGTGTGTGTACACCCTTTTCTCCACCACTTTGACCTTGAGTGCCTTGGTTTCTCTCACTTGAATTTCCAAGCCCTAAACATAAACATTCCTAACTTAGAAAA
>CANXYI010461524.1:0-12775 GCA_948208565.1 Hura crepitans
TTAATATAAATAGTGTAAAGTGTGTGTGTGTGCATAGGATCAAAATAACCCATCTTCCTCCCCAAACTCCTCTAAAGTTGATACCACCCTAAATCTCCACCAAATCTCAACTTTAGACATAAAAAATTATTTATATCTTTCCTAGAAGCTGAATTTGAGGTCAATTTTAAATAAAAAATGGTGTTTGAAGCCAAAAAAAGATTTTGAAAATTTAGGGTTTTAAACCCCTAAATTGAGGTAACACCTAAAATGAAACCCTAGCATTTTTCTAGGTTATTAAGGGTGCTCTAGATCATGATTCTAGTGTTATTTTTGAATTTGGAGGTGTATAGATTTTTTTAATTTATTTTCTATTATGGAATTTTGAAAACTTAGAGGATAGCAAGAGCAGGGGCAAAGAAAAGCTATAGAATCATATTCGGGATGTCAAATAACCTCTCTATAAGTGTATTAGATAAAATATATGAGTGTTTATGCATGTACTATAAATTCCATATTATGTGCATTATGGAAATAGAGTAATTTTAGGGATTAGAATAACCCTAAATTGACTTTAGGGGTATTTTAGGGTTTAATGTATGTTAACTGACTAACATAAATGAAAAATGGAATGAAAATAAGTTAAATGTGAAAGATGGAAAAATGGTTCTGTTGGAAATTATGAAATTTTTATGTAAAGGAAAGAATTAAAGTGCAGTGAGCTAGAATAAATGAGTATAACTGGTAATGAAAATGTGCATTGATGATTATGTGGAATGATGGAAATGTTGCATATAAAGTATGTGTATGCATATGGTGGCATGTGTAGTACATATTGTGTGTGATATACGAATTACTAATGTGATTGATAATGTACGTAATAGAAATGATTAAAATATGAATTGAAAATGGTAAATAGTAATGTATGTAATAGAAATGGCATTATAAGAATAATAATGTGAAATAGCTACTCAGGATGACAATGTGTGATGACAACTTATGAATATGCATGATGGAATCTAGGTTACAAAATGAGAATATAGAATAATTGTGAACATAAAATAAGCAAAGGTATGGATAGTGCTAGTTTGACATCATTTAAATAAATATGTGATCAAAACTTGGCATTATAAAATGTTAATGGAAGATGTAAATTATGAATATCCAATATGGAAACAGAATGGCTCAAATATGTTGGACAACCTGCTAAATAGGTTGATCGATCAACTAGGGGATATAGCTACTGCTATGGCACTTCAGTGTCATTACATGATAATATTGATATTTGATTATACTTGATTCTATAATGTGCATGCAACCACTAAGAGATCTAATAGAACCACTACACATATTCTAATGTGGGTGCAGCTGTGAAAAGGTTCAACAAGACCACTGCACATATATGTATTGATTATATTGATGATATTGATTATAGTATAGGTGTAACCATTGGGAGGTCCAATAGAATTGTTGCACATAATCTAAAGAGTGTGCAACCACTGGGCAGTTTAACAGGACCACTGCACACTATATTAATGTGATATGTTGCTGTAGTGGCCATGAGATTCAAAACATAGGCCACTGTACATCATGATCTTGATATTCGGTACTTGGATATGTGTCTATTAGATATGGGCTAGTAATTTAGAAAAAGCAATAAGTGAATAATTAATCTATCTTACGAGTGTATATGAGACTAATTAAACTAATTAATGATTATGGTTTAAATACATTAAGGAATTTGGATAGCAACTTTGGCTTGAGTGTGACAAGTAAACTGGTAAGTGAATATGAAATCTAATGACGATAAACAAATACAAGAAACTGATTGTGAATACAAATATTGGATCATAAAAAGGTAAATCATATAAAATGAGCAAGAACAGGTCGTAAAATAGTAATAACATAACATGACTGATTTGTCACCATTATAGAATTGGTAAAATACTTAAATGTTATATGACTTGCTTCATTTTAGACTTACTTACTTGGCATGAATGTATATGTGTGTGTTAGCATATTTTATGTGACCATATTTTATCAAATACACCACTAAGTTTTGTGCTTATTGCATCATGTCTTCTGATGCATAGGTCATAGATAAATATATTTTCAACCTAGCCTTGGCGTAACGGTGCAATAAGGATAGCTTCGGCTCTTGGTATATCTTTGTATCTTTAGTGTGATGTAAATAGGACTAGTTGGCACCCATAGGTACATAAACAACATGTGGGTCCAGTTCAGTTATGTGTAAGTATAGCTTATAGGAGTATACTATTAGTGTAAATTAAATAGATAGATAATAGTGGTGTGGAATCGATATGTGATGTATGCTTGATATAATGTGATATTGGGACTATGATATATGTTGTGATTGTGATGTGACTGACGTCACTATGTTTTGATTGATGACATTAGAGTGTCAAAAAGACTAGTGGCTAATTTTAGGTTAAGAATGTTATAGAAGTGTTATTTTTTATAGGTTTATTTTGGGACATGACACCAAGCAATTGTTATACTGCCGAATTTCAATTAAAATGGAATGGCAATATTTTATATGTTAGTTCACTCAACAATCAGTTTAATGGTACGTGAGCCCAGGATACCCACCATACCTCCACATAAATAATAAGGTTTTAAAAAGATCATAGGAAAACTAGGTAAAATTGGTTAACATGTCATCTCTTATTCAAGCTAGCAATGGTTCAGATAGGAGGTGTCACAATATGCCATCTCTATTTCAAAACTAACTACCGAATTGGGTGAGGGGTGTCACATGTAGACTTTAAATTATCACTATATAATTGAAGTTTAAAAGCATGTTGTATTTGTTTATACAAAGCTCTTGCAAAAATTAATTAACTTCTTCAATTAACCACTAGACAATTTTTTTATGAGAACAAACTCTTAATTTTATATGGGATCAAGCATTATGCCATCAAAGATAATAAATTATCCCTTATTACAATTGATGTTTGTCTAGAGATTATAATTCTAATTGAAAGTTTTACAAATATCTAGGGAAGAGATAATTTGTTGAAACGAGAATAATATATACATTATCATAAAACTAGAACTCTAAAAGATTCTTATATTATAAAGCAAAATTTCATATTGTAATTTAGAACTCAAAGAATAATTAGAGCATTTACAGATGTTATATGATATTTAGTAAATCTTTATAAATCAATATGTCATTTAAGATAAATTAACTAGTTCCAAAGAGAAAATTCCTTGAAAAAGGAAAAGAGCAAAAATCAAGATAGTCATACTTTATAAATCAGAAGTTAAAAAATAATCAAAGCATTTGTAGATCTTTAATGAGATTTAGTAAATCTTTATAAATCAATATGTCATGTAAGATAAATTAACTAGCTCTAAAGAGAAAATTCCTAGAAAATTGAAAAGAGCAAAAATCAAAATGGTCATACTTTAGAGGCTAGTACTCTTGAATAGACCCAAAACATAACTTAATTTTGAAACCCCAAAAGTGATTCAGGTCTTCAAAAATAATGAAGAGATATCAATATGTTATTTTTTTAAAAGGAACTGAAAGAGATATAATTGTTAATGATAATTCTACATATAATACTAATGTTAATATTTGCAATAAATTAATAAATTTAAAACTAAATCTATTGAAAAATATTGACATAAATTGGCAAAATAAAAAGATACGATTCAAATAGAATTGTAGTTCATAATAAAAATATGAATATTTTGGACCTGTAGTCCAAATACTCAAAGATGGATTACATATTGGGATATATATTGATGTTATAACCTATTTATATGGCTTACTTGATATTGAAATTTATTTGTAAATCCTTAAAGGATTTATATGCCTAAAGTATGTAAATATTCTCAAAACTTTGTTTAATACAAGTTTCATATAATCTAAGTTAATTATATGATATAAATCATAATTTGTTGATGATTTAAACATTATGGAAATGCATGAAGAGTTAAAAGTTATACATTATTTAATAAAAGATCTTGGAAAATGATAGATTTTGAAAATAAAAATTTATCTAAAGTTTAAGTTCTTTATAATTGAGGAAATTTATTTTTTTCTAATTCATTGAGTTAAAAGTCATACATTAGCATTGTGTTATTTGGATAACTTGTAGTTGTGTTCTCTATGTTTGAACTCTCTTTAGCATATTTCTTTAAGTAATGCTAAATAATTGAATAAATTAATGCATTTTCTTGTAATAATTATTTAATGATTGTATTACATACATATCATGAAATCTATTTTACTGAATTTGCTTATTACCTAAAACAGATAAGCAAAAAATAACTATAACCATAGGAATGACATTTTGATAAATTATTAATTATTGCTAATGCAATTTAATCGTAATCTTACCCCCAGAAGTGGACTGACGATAAAGAAATGATAATATTGTTGCAAATAAACTATTTAAGAACTATATGATTAAGTACTTTTCATATGTATGACCATATTGATTAAGTTTTATAAAATCTCTATCTAAAGAAATGGAAAAATATTGAGATGTAATTGTACTTACATGCCAAGGTACAACCACATCATGTAGCTTTATAAATGAGTTTTAATTTTTGGTTCTTTAATCAATGTATTGATAAGTATAATGCATGTTTATGTTTATGAACAGAAAGTATCCAAAAGATATGTATTTTAAATATCCAAAAGATATTTAATTTACATATATAAAAGATATCTGAATTTTGACAATTTATATAATAATTCTACATATACATCTTAAATATGTGATTTGATGTTATTAATGGGGAAGAAATTTACATGTTGTATTCCTTTTTCCTTAACTAAGTTTTTCCTTATTGGTTTTCTTGATAAGTTTTTTAATGAGTCATCTTATCATGTGTATTATAAATATTGTGTACTCTTTTTCCTTCACTAGGATTTAATGAGGTATATATTTGATAATAGACATTTAAAGGGAAGCACTATAAGTTATAGATATCCATAAATTCCCAAATTTAATGGTATGGCTTATTGTAAGAAAAAGGTGAATAGCCATAATCACACATTATTGATTATTCCTTAATGATATCTTGTAAGTCTAATAGCTAGTTAATCTAAATTATGTTAAAAGCATGATAAACTTATTGGTGCAAAATTTACTAATCTTTAAAAGAAGGAAAGAAGAACTTTCAAAGTGATACTCAAGAAAAGGTGAAAAGTAACATATATCAATAGTTTTATATTTCTAAAAAAGCAATCCAAGAATTAGTTTCGATGTCAACAATGTTACAAGGTCTTATTAAATCTAAAAATATCAAAAAAAGATGGAATATTATTGATAAAGTATTTGCTTAAGCAATTGCTTATAAAATAATCGATGACAATAAATCCAAGTCTTCAACTGTAGAAAAATATCAATTATGTGTCAATTGGCTAAAGAAGAAAGAAACAATAAAAACTAAACTAGATCTGTGACACCCCTTACCCGATCCGATCACCGGACCCGAATAAGGAGTGGCACGTAAATCGATATCTAATCTTCTCTTATGAATAACCATTTTAAATTAAAACCATATTATTTGATTTGGAAACATACTTTTCATGCATGAGTTATAAAAATACGGGTTTTGAAAAATTGTTTTCTAGGGTACATTATTAGGGTCCTTATGCCAAAATTTTGACATCATAACAATTGTACTGAGCACTATCCCAAATAGTAACTTGCATAAAAACAATACTTCTAAAAACTCCCAACATAGATTAACAACATATGGGTCCATATAACCCTCCAGATCAACTCTATATACTCAATCTCAACATTTATCATACATGCATAAGAAAGAGATATCATACAAGTCACACATTCCCAACCATACTCTTATGTACTATTTGTGAGTTACAAAAATATTTACATCACATATTAGTCCCAAACCTTCAAATTACACAAGAGTACCATTATAAAAGTATAATACTAATTATACAAAAAGAAAGCAAAATACTAGAAGAATTGTCTCTTGATCTCTTGCTGATATTAAGGCTTTAACTCTAATATGATTTTTTTAATCTACATATACCATAAAACAATGCGCTAAGTGATTGCTTAGTGGTGTATTTAATTTAACTTATTCATGTTCACATGTTCATCATACAAAAACTTCATCTTTATAGAAATTAACATCATAGGTATGAACATGTAATTATACAATAATCATTATAAAATATTAACACAATAATTTATAAAAAGCATAATCATTTTTCATGCATACATGGTAACCACAAGGACATTAATAGGCTTAACTTTAGCATATGTGAAAATTTTATTTTACATTGCCTCATTCTTATATATAGGTTGGAATATTCATTTTATGCCCATACCTAAAAGACAATAGACAAAAACTAGAAAACAGGACTAATGGTGCCCTGAGGCCATACAGATTTGCTCGAAGGCCATACTGGTTTTCTCGAAAGCTATATTATTTTCCCCAAAAGGCCATACTATACCTAAGGGTACCTAGCAGCTGCTATACCTCTTTAGTTGATCAGTCAACCTATCCAATCTAAGTTCTCTAATCATATAGAGAATCACTATTATACTTTAAGTTTCACCATATTTAGTAGTTTATCATGAATTTCATATATCATTTGATTAACAAACTACCAAATGGGGAACCAAAGTCTTAAATGCTCATAACCCTCCTTTATTAATACCATATGTCGTTATGGGCATACATAGACATAATCACATCTATGGACATTTTTGAATCAATCCATGTTCTATATATGGCATTATCTCATATAGCTTATTATTATAACTGAAGTACAATATGAGCTCCACATTTGGTTTTAACTAATTCGGCCATACCATTATGCTATACACAATATAAGCATTTCATATTTTATGGCAATACTATCCCAATATTTCGACTTTACATGTACTTATCTTATTTTAGTACCTCATTAGAACTCACATTTATGTTCAAATGCAAGTGATATGATCAAATGAAATTATGAAATGTCTATATGTCCATTCAACCATAGCTCACTAAAATAACCAATACTCAATTCTAGCATATTACACACTTTAAGCAAATATGTCATTTTTCCTCAATTTTTAGGCATCAAGTATAATCTCTTAAGCATCTTCATATAATTTCACACTAAATTTCCATCTCTAACATGCACATATGTTTTGCATTACAAGCTATATGAACCCTAAGCTATCACATGAAACATTTGGCCAACACAAGCAAATGACCTCAACCATACTAAGCAACATCAATTTATCCATCACATACACATAATTTAACATACTTTCAACACCTATCACCTAACACATGCCATTTCTTGCACACCTATCATCTCAAATGCATCCTAATAGTTATTCAACCACTACTTCATTCATTTATCACCATTAACATTCTTTATCAAATCATTAAAACATAAAACATACATATCAATTCATGTAATGCTACTTTATTCATTAATAACATAAGCATTTTTAGTTGCATTAAAAGTTATCCTCATACACATCCTTCACTAAAAGACATTCAGCCCCATCAATACCAATATCCCAATACATTTAATTCTTTAACTAACATATCATACATAACTCTACATACATCAATTCATCATTTATATCATAATTTTGGTCATAAATGCTCGATACATAACAAATACATACACACACACACTTTATATGCCAAGATTATAATGAAATGCATATGCTAATTTGAATACACTTACTATGGATTAATTTACACCACCAAAGCTTGCTCAAGCCTTCTCCTTCCCCTTAGCTCTACTAGTTCCTTCTTTGTCTACATACATAATAAGCATAAATTTAGAAAAAGTCACAATAAATCCAATACAACTCTAAAGTTAAATCTAATAATAAATATATCTTCTTGGGCACCCATAGACCATAGGAAAAATATTATAACAAAAAATCTTACCTAATAAAAAATTAGTCACTATTCACTCTATAGCCATTCCATGAAATCCTCTCATCTTTTTCTTGATTTTCCACTTCTAGTGTGTTTTAGAGGTGATGGAAGGGTAGCTTAATATCTTAGAAGTGTTAAATGGGTGATGGATTAAAGAAACAAAGGGAAGAAAAAGCTTAAGAGAGCTCCTCTAATGGCATTGGCAATAAAAAGAGAAGAGGGAGGAAGTTGGCTACCACTATTCCACATTTAACCACCCTATATATAGTTTTGACCCCTTTGACTTAGTTAACAAAAAAGGAAGGCCAAGATTAACTCTCATTTAGATCCAATGATCACCTTTTTTCTACCCAATTTCCCTTCCTTTCTTTTAATTATTCCACCCTCAATTTAACCCTCAATTTACACTCTACTTATCTCATAAAATCATGCCATCAAGTCCCATTAACCCCTAATGACCCGTGCTCAAAAATTGAGGAAAATCAAACTTAAAATCATACTTTAATCCATAATTGATGTTAGTAAAAATACTTTTCGACATTTAAAAATTCCAATTCCAATGCCAATTGACTATTTGGAATATTTATGTACCAAGTTGTACCGATCCTAAAATTTTCTGAGCAAAAATTGGATATTTTACAATTCAACTAAAATTAGGTCACTATTCACGTGACACTACCATAAAATCTTAACTGGCATTTTTAACCATCTAAATGACTTTGTTTTCACTCCAAATTTTATCTAAAATTATATTATAATTAATACTTCGATTCAAAAGGATTAGTGTGACCCGAGTCTCAAGGAATACTATTCACATCTCGAAAAGTACTATTCATAACATCAAGATTTTTAGGCATTATATTTCTTCCCCTTTAAAAAAATCCATACTCAAAATTACCTGATTCAAATATATGCAGATACTGCTCCTTCATCTAAGCCTCACTCTTCTAGGTTGCTTTTTTATATTATAATGGCACCACAATACCTTCACTAGAGGCACCATTTTATTCTGCAACTCCTTAACCTCTCAAGCTAAGATTCTCACTAGCTCTTCTTCATATGATAGATTTAACTGTATTTTCACTTCTTCAGATGATAGTGCATATGTGTATCCGATATATATCTCCTAAGCATTGACACATGAAAAATAGTGTGCATTTATTATAGCTCAGGAGGGAAAGCTAATCTATAAGCTACTGGTCCTACACGTTCAGTTATCTCATATAGGCCAATGAACCATGGACTTAGCTTACCTTTTTTGCCAAATCTTAACACCTTTTTCCATCGAGATACTTTGAGAATACCTTTTTCCATGGAGATACTTTGAGAATACCTTATCTCCTACTTCATATTGGATGTTTTTCCTCTTGAAATCTATATACGACTTTTGTTTATCTGAAGCGACCTTTAGCCTATCTCTAATAATCTTCACTTTCTCCTATGTATCCTTAATCAAATCAAGGCCCATAAGCTTGTTCTCACTAAGCTCACTTCAACAAAATGGAGTTTTGCATCTTCTCCCATATAAGACTTCATAAGGAGCCATGCCTAGGCTTGCTTAATGATTGTTATTGTAAGCAAACTCCACAAATTAAAGATAATGGTCTCAATTTCCCTTAAACTTAATGGCGTAGCTTTTCAACTTGTCTTCAAGAACCTAAATGATTCTCTTTGATTGACCATATATTTGTGAATGAAATGCCATACAGAAGTTGAGTTGAGTGCCCAAGGAATTATGGAGTTTTTTTCTAAAACCTTGACATAAACCTTGGATCCCAATCAAAAATGATAAACAATGGCACACCATACAACTAGATTATCTCATTAATATACAACTCTACTAGCTTCTCTAAAGAGAAATCCATTCTTATAAGTTTGAAGTGTGCTGAATTGGTCAATCTATCAACCATGACCCAAACTAAATCACACTTACTTCTTGTCATTGATAGACCCACTACAAAATCCATGATGAATTTATCCCATTTCTATGCTAGTATTGCTATAGGATGAAGCAATCCAAATGGAACTTAATGCTCAGCCTTAACTTGTTGACAAGTAAAGCATCTAGTCACAAACTCAGTTACATCTCTCTTCATGCCTAACCACTAATAAGTTGTCTTCAAATCCTGATACATCTTTGGCACTACCAGAATGTATAACATAAAGTGTATTATGGGCTTTTTACATAATATGCTTCCTCAAATCTTTAACATTAGGTACACAAAGATGATTACGATAATACAAATAGCCATTATTCTTGATCTCATACTCAATAGGCTTCTCCTCTTAAATCATACTAATAAAATTTATAAGCTTGTGATTATCCTTCTCAGCATCTTTCAATTATTGTTGCAAACTTGGCTTAACTTGCAGTTCTGCCAATGACCCTTCATCATTTGTCAACTTCAAATTGACATTCATGATTCTCAAGGTTGATATGAACTTTCTACTGAAAGCATATGCTACCATATTGGCTTTCCCTATATAATAGTTAATGAGGAAATCATAGTCCTTTGTTAACTCCATCCATCTTCTTTGTCTCAAATTTAACTCTTTCTAAGTGGGAAGATACTTAAGCTCTTGTGATCAGTGTAGATATAACACTTTTCCCCATATAAATAGTGCCTCCATATCTTTAGAGCAAATACTATGGTTGTAAGCTCTAAATCATTAAATAGTTCTTCTCATGAGGCTTCAATTGTCTCAAAGCATAGGCAACAACTTTGCCTTCTTGCATAAGCACACATCCCAACCCATTCAATGAAGCATAGTTGTAGATCATGAAATCATTCCTAAATACTATCTGAACTAGGATTGGAGCTTCTATCAACATATTCTTTAACTTGTCAAACCTCTCTTACCACTTGGCATCCTAAATAAGCTTTGGATTCTTCTTCAAAAGACATGTCATAGGGGCAACTATCAAAGAAAACCCATGACAAGCCATCTATAATAGCCTACTAGTCTCAAGAAACTTCTTATCTCTGTAGTGTTCTTAGGTAGCTTCCATTCCATAATAGCCTCACTCTTGCTGGGATCAACTTTGATACCATCTATGTTGAGCTTGGCATAGAGCTTCTCATCTATCAACATCTATTGATCATTTATTAAATGCTTCTCATGTTTATCCTAGTTCTTCAAATACATAAGGATATCATCAATAAATACCATAATAAATGGTCTAAGAATGGCCAAAAGATATAGTTCATGAGAACTATAACCATTGTTGGAGCATTGATAAGCCCAAATGGCATTACCAAAAACTCATAATTGCTATATCTTATTTTGAAGGCTATCTTATGCACGTCTGGCTCTTTCACTCCCAACTAACAATACATTGACCTCATATCAATCTTAGAAAAGACACCTGCCCCTCTAAGTTTATCAAATAAGTCATCAATTTGAGGTAAAGGATACTTGTTCTTGATAGTGACCGTATTCAATTGTCTGTAATCCACATATAACCTTAAAGACCTTAAAGTGCCATCTTTCTTCTTGACAAATAGAATTAATGCTCCCTATGGTGACACACTAGGACTGATGAAACCCTTGTATAACAACTCCTATAACTATATTTTTAACTCCTTCAGCTCCACAGAAGCCATCTTGTATGGAGCTATGGATACTAATGTTGTGCTTGGTAAAACCTCAATCCCAAATTCAAGCTCCCATTTTGGTGGTAAATCGGGTAGCTCTTTTGGGAAAACATCCTTAAACTCTGCCACCACTATTATCATACTTGCTTTTAATTCCACCCTATTGGTGTCAACCAAGTGGGTCAAATATGCTTGACAACCCTTCTTTAATAATCTTCTTACCCTAACCACTAATATCACATTGGACATAAAATATGATCTCTTTCCTAAAACTATCACTTTTGTCCCATCACTAGCCATAAGCATGATCCGCTTCTTTCTACAGCCCATAACTGCATGGTACTTAGATAATGAATCCATGCCTAAGATTAAATTGAACTTATTGAAAGGTAACTCAATGAGATCAATTGCAAACTCATATTCTTGTACTGACAAGGGACAATCTTTGTAAACTTTGTTCACAATAACATGCTGACTTATTGAGTTACTAAACATTATCTTAATATCAAGCATCCATAATACTAAGCCCTAGTTTAGTGCTAGTGCAGTGTAGATATAAGAATGTGTAGATCCCAGATCTATCAGTGCTAAAGCAAGTAAATCAAGGAGTTAGAAAGTATATGCTATCACATTTGATACATCAGCTTCTTCTTTGGCTCTAATGGCATATTGCCTAGCTGGTGCTTAGCTTTCTAACTTGTCCTTCTAACTTCCCCTAGCTTGATCTCTTATCTCTTTCTTGTCTTTCTTCTAAGCAATAACTACAAGTCTTGTAGGACAATCTCTAAAAATATAGCCCTTTGAGCCATATCTCTAGCCTACTTTAGACATAGTCAGTTAACATGTACCCTTATGTCTCCTACTATAATTCTCACACTGAGGTGGCAATGTACTTCTGGCTATAGATACTGGTGCATTAGGAACTGATGTCTACTATCTGGCCTTAAACTGTGAGCCCTAAATGGATCTCTGAGACTGATCCTTTCTCTATCCCTATTGTGTTTTAAATTGTTCACTCTTAGGCTTCTTCTAAGATATAGGGGTTGTACTAGCTTGCCTATGCTAAAGGACCTCTTCTTCTGAAAGTTGTCTTACTTTTCCCTCATCTTTTGAATCTCTTCTATAATACGACAAGCTACAACCAAAGCTTAAAAGTCTCTGATTTTCATAAGAGCTACCTAAAGCATAATCTCAAGGTTAAGCCCCTTCTCGAACTGCTTGCAATGGACCTCCTTAGTAGAAACCATCTCCTTTGTATACTAGCTAAGCCTTGCAAAGTCCTTCTC
>CANXYI010461565.1:0-10591 GCA_948208565.1 Hura crepitans
AGTTTTTATGAACACTAAAAGATCTTATTAAGCATTGACATAATAAACATGCATGATTTATGAATTTTATTTTTTGAAAATTCTATTTGTACTATTCATGCCCTAATAGGCTTAGGAGAGCTATTCATGGCTCAAAAAGCACTATTCACGAGCTCAAAATTTTTTGGTTGTTACACATCATGCCAAAACACTCATCTTTATATGTAAGTTTTAATGCATGTAGATAACTTGGAATTTTCAATTCCCATTCAGTTGAATTAATTTAATTTTATAATTCTTGCAAAATTAACATGTTATGTATATTTAGTTTGTGAAATTTCAAATATGGCAATTAATTCTATATTTAAATATCCTTTCCATTTTAGAAATCATTTTGAAAAAGGAAAAATATTCAATTCAATTGAAAATTGATTTTGGGTATATATGCTTGAAAATCTTAATTTTCTTCCAATTATTAGTCCCATTAATAATTCATTTGTGAATTTAATTATTTAATCTAATTAGTCAATTAAAATTGCATCAATTATTCTAGCTAATTCCAAAAAAAAAACCCTTGAAAATGTTTAACTTGAACTTTTGAATTGCATAATGCCAAAAATACAATTTCTATCATTTATTAATAAATTGATATGCATTGTTTTATAAAATAAATATTCCAAATGATTTTGGACAAATTCCAGAAACTATAAACATATAAAGTCACATATAATGACCTGTAAAATTAATCCAAATTAATCAATCCAATTGATCAACACAAAAATACTTTGTTGAAAGTTATTGAAAGTGAATACGGTATATGTTTGTGCAACTACCAAAAAACTATGAATCCAATTTATATACTATTAGTTTTGGGCATTCAAAATATTCAAATTAACTTTATAATTATCTAATAATCATGAATAAACATGTATGGAAATGAAAAGAAGCAAAATTAAATAAACACCCATAACAAAACCCCTAATATGTTTTTATTGGTGTTGTCAACAACTAAAATTATATTCAAGTAATTCTTTTAATTACCATATAAAATTTAATTTCATTGATCAGCTTTAATATTAAATTTCAATCTCTAAGGAATTTAGAAAAAAATAATTTGGGGCTAAATATTAAAAGAAAACATTTGAAAATATTAGCCTTAGTTTAGCCCTTTTTTGCAATGAAATTATAGCTTGAAAATTATGTTCAATGAACTTTTTTAATTATCATATAAAATTCAATTTTATTGATTAGCTTTAAAATTAAACTTGATCCCTTAAGAATGTAGAAAAAATAACTTTAGTTTGGAAATATTGAAAAATCAATTTTAATAAAATTTTTTAGAACTAGTTGATAGATGTTATCAAAATTTAAATTTTTTATTCAATTAATTCTTTTAATTATTAAATAAAATCCAATTTTATTGATTAGCTTTAGATTATAAGCTTTTGGATTTTAGGGACTTAAAATTAAAACTTAGGGCTAAAAATAATTAAAGAATCAATCGAACCAAAACAACACCATCTTGACTGAATAACATAATAAATTTATACAGTTTTAGTTCCTTTAAGTATATAAAATCCTAAAAATTTACAAAATAAGAAATAAAATTAATAAAAATCTTGGCCGATATCTAATCAATAGAAAAATAATTAACCAAAAAGAGCATATAAAAAGTTTCAACCAAAATTTCAAAGTTTAACTAGGGGATACTAACAAACTATGAAAGTTTTCAACGTAACCTAGTTTTGATATCATTTTTGGTTTCCAAGGATTCATGCACAATGAAAATTAAATGCCCATATAACCCTAGCAAGGGTTGGAATATCAAAAAATTGAGAATAAAAATTAAAAAAAAAATCACAGAATAAGACTTTACAGTATAATCTTTATGTAATTCCTTTTGTGGCTATCACCTCACTAGGTTGTAGCAAACCACAATGATCTAATTAGAATACCTCTAAGGTTTCCATAGTAATAGCAAGCTTATTAAGAACTCTAAAAGAGGGTGTGTAGATGAATTTTATTCCTAGGTGCTAGCAAGGAATAAAATTCAAGAAGAATTAAAGGGAGGAGAAGGCTATTCTATATGTGAATGGAGGCTAAAGATTTGTCTATCTCTATCTCGTGTATTCATTAGGGTATTAATACCTTTATTGGTTAGCTTATTTAGCCTAATAACCCCTAAGAGGTTGAAAAATATAGCCCCTTTTTAATTTATTAAAAGGGCTCAATAATGGCCTAGTTACTCAAAATACTTAATTACCTCTTAATTAATATTTAAGTAATTCTACTAGGCTCTAAGCCCAATAAGTCTTCTCTTTTTAATTCTTTTTATTTAATGACATCAAATATCATTAGATACTCTATAATTTTACCTCAATAACTTACTCCCATCAGAGTGTAACTATAGGCTTCTGAAGCATGTTGGCAGTATAATAGTTAATGAGAATCCTAGTAGAATTAGGATTTTATGATTTAATTCAATTAAATTATTATTAAATCACATTAATAAATTTACTATGATATAAGTCATTCGAGGTTTCTAGGCAAGAATAATGACTATCCAAGTGTCAAAAAGTCAAGTGGTTTGACTTAACCCTTCTATCTTTAGTTTCCATGTAATAATCTCCTTTCACCATCCTATATCTTACCCAAGTTTGAGTATAGACTTGTGTCAAATCAATGCTTAATTAAGTATATCTAGTTAAGCCCTAAATATGTCATTCTGATGACATTTATCTTTATTCCCAAAATGCCCTTGTGAATCCCATTCACCTAGCATTTCACTCTCATCAAAGATTCATGAAATAGTTACTTAAAACTATATGATAATCTCCCTTTAAATGATCTTGGGTGGTGAATTCTCTATTGATCACTCAACTGCCTTTAAGTACCCCATGCCATACATGTACTCCTAGCTATGTATACCTCACGGCAAAGTACAAGCACAGAAGCTAAAGTATAACACTTAACACTTAAGATAGTTAGTGATCTCAAGTCTAAAGATACTTGCACAGTGATATGCTGAGATTTTTATTCATTGACATAGATTATTTGTCTATATGAATGACCTCATGGTAGGTTCCCAACATAATTGCTTCCCAAATAAGCATCCATATGTTAACTCTAAGCACCACTTGCTCATAACATATAGAACTATTGCTTAACCCAGTTAAATAATATAACATATGTTAGTCTATTCATATTAACAATGTTCTATATTGTTAATACTATTACTAGGGTAATTTTGGTATTATCACAATTGCATACAATAAGCATCTCACATAATGAACTCTTTCATGATTACCTTTGTATTATGATTATACCAGGGGTTTTATTACACCATTTAAGATTAAAATCTAGCAAATGAGTTAACATAAGCACTATACAATAAAGAAATGGCGAATGTCATTAATAAATAATGTTCAAATATGTAGATAAATGAGGTGGTTTGTTGGGTTCACCACCTAGTCCCACACTAGGAATCTTCTGATATTTTGTCCAAAAAAGTTTTAAAATCAATATCTTATTTATGCCCTTTTAATAAACCACTTTTCTATTCCATTGCTTATCAATCCCTTTTCAAGCAACTAAGAAAATAAATTAAAATCATCCATGTCACTTTTGCATATCATTTAAAGTAAATTGCAATAATTAAAGCATACATAACAAATAGGATACAAAAGTGTACATCTATAAAATAGGTTATTGGTTATTTAAAGGATGACTTGACAATTACTTATAATTCCATATGAATTAGTAACAATTGGTTAACTCTCACCACTAAAAGATTAGCCTTTATTAAAATACATTTTTATGGTGCCTTTTATTAAGGAAAAATTAAAACCATTTTTTTAGGAAAACACCAATTAATTATCTAAAAGAATAATTGATGTGAGATTGACTTTTGCATGTAAAACAATGATAAATAGTCTAATTATTGCAACTGGAATATGAAAAATGCATAAAATAAACAAAAACCAAAATAAATTAAACATGGGATAAAATACATATGGACTTTCTATTAATAAATTCATGTAGACTACTTTGTCATCCATGAGAGGTCCATGTAGACCACAGTTCTAGTGTCCGTGACTAGAGCTAGCACACTTTAACAAAATGATTAGAATAACAACACTAGGTTCATACGGACTTTATATTAGAGCAATATCACATGATATAATAATACATAGATAAAGACATATTAATTAAAACTTGTATCCCTTGATCTATCACATTTTTTTTGTTAATAAGGCAACACAATTAAACAATTGCAATTTTATAACAATTAATCGATGTATGTCCATGCAGATTTGAATCATTGTGAAAGGAGGTTCGTGTAGACTAATCATATAATGCAAAATACAAACTAAGATTTATATTAATCAGAAATTGATTTAAACATGAAGAAAACTATATACAAATGTTAACTTACTCTTACAATTGACATGGGGATTACTTTAAATTACCTCACTTATCTAACTAATCATTAGAAATCCTCAGCTAAGAATAAATATTATTATATAAGAGGCATTAAAATTTACTTGATTTGAACTCCTAAGCAACCAATCAAAGGTCAAGGTTTTAGAAAGAAAGAGTTTTCGAATATCGAGTGAAGACTAGTAGAATTGCTTCCTCAATAGGATTTCTTTGAATAATTCTTGATATCAAAAATTGCTTCATTATAGGCTTATTTCTAGGCTTTTAGCAAAGGCTTTCTCATTTAGATTATAGAAAGTTCTATCAAAATAGGAAGTAGATTCCAAATAGGAATTCAAAGATTCTAGAAGCTTTTTTAAAATAAGTTTGTACGGACTATAAGTTATGAATAAGGTTCGTATGGACTTTAGGTCAAGAAGTCGATGCAGACCATAGATCATGGGCTTAATTTGTTATGGAAGCCTAATGATATAATGATCTCAAAACCCTAAAAACACAAGATGATATGAACAAATTCTCATAATAAACCCTCTCTACTAAACCTTTAAGAAACACATTCCTGAAAATTTAGATAATCAATAATTAAAGAAAAAAATGAATAAGTTTAATTCATGATCTAACCTTTAATTGTGATTACTTTTTGATGCAACAAACAAGAATGATCTTCCTTACTTGAACACACATAATTAGTATTCAATATAAAATTAAAGAGGAAACTTTTATTTGATGATGATCTTACACACCAACAATGAGCCTATTTATAGGCCTTTTACAAAAAGTCTTAAATAAAAAGTAGTTGAAAATGGGGGATATGTTTAGTTGAGTCCTAAAAAAATGTCCTAAATTGATCTAATAATACAATAATTAATTACTAATCTAAACAAGGCATTTCCCAACTAATTGAACTAAGCCATAGCCCAATAAGTCAAGTTTGTTCAAATAAAATAAGTTTAATATATGGGCTATAATATATGTAAGTTAAGCCTAGAAAATTAATTAAAATAATACTAAGTTAGCCCACTTCTAAAATCGACATGCCAGACATAACATCTTGGTCTCTTTTTTTTCATTTCCTCGACTAACTCTTTCAAGCTTATAGCCTATTTCCTACATTTCTTTAACAAATCCTTTAGCTAAGCTTACTAATTCTTCCTTTAGTCTTTTTGCTCTTACTCTTATTATTCGTCTTTCAAGCATAAAAAAATCCTTAGTTTTCCATCATGTGTTGGAATGACTGTATTGCCCTCCTTTGCTTATATCATTTCCTCCCTCCTTAGAAGGTTCATCCTCAAATCTGAGTCCAAGTCAAAAAGAGAAAGATTAGATCTATTAAAAGTAGAAAATACATTAAACTCACTTAGAAGGTCAATCTTGTAAGCATTGTCATTAATTCTCTCTAGCATTTGAAATGGTCCATCCCCCTTAGCATTAAGCTTAGATTTCCTTTTATTAGTAAATCTCTCTTTTCTCAAATGTACCGAAACCCAATCACATGTTTCCAACCTTTATTCATTCTTTAGGAAGTTGTTCTATTCCTCTTCTCAATCATCTCATGTGCTTTCAAATGGATAGCCTTAACTTTGTTAGCATTGCTTTCACTATCTAAATTAACAATATCACTCAAAGGCAAAGATATTAAATCCAACACAGTTAGAGGGTTAAATCCATACAACACCTCAAATGAAGAAAAACCTATAAAAGAACATATAGTCCTATTATAAGAAAATTCAACAACATAATGCAATAAGGTTCCTAATGTTCTATTTACCACTTCAGTTTAACCATCTATCTATGGGTGATAAGTAGTAAAATGTAAAAGTTTAGTTCCTAATTTACCCATAAAGCTTTCCAAAAATGGCTTAAGAACTTAACATCCATATAAGAAATTATTAATCTAAGAACACCATACAACCTTACCACATCATGAAAGAACAAATCAGCAAAATGAGGGTTATCATTAGATTAATGACATGCAATAAAATATGCCATATTGTTGAAACGATCAACAACAACAAAAATACTATCCCTATCTTTTTTTCTTGCAAGTAAAACAAGCACAAAGTCCATAGAAATGCTAGTATAATGTGCAGTATGAGCAAGTAAAAAGTATACGGCCTATAGGGCATAGAATTGGATTTAGCATGCTTGAATTCAATGCACTTAGAACACACTTTCTTAACATCTTTCCTTATACTATGTCAATAGAAATGCTTATTCAAGACATCCAAAGTCTTATGCACACCAAAATGTCCAATAAGACCACTATTATATGACCTCTAACCAACTACTCATGCATAGAACAAACTAGCACACAAATCCTATTACCACGAGATAGAAAACCTTTATGTCTATAGAACATGTTAAATACACCATTTTTACAAGCAACATATAATTTAGTAAAATTAATATTAGTTGTATACATTTCTCTAAATTGCTCAAATCTTAACAACTTAGATGTAGTAGTGATTAAAGTATATATCCTAAGTAATATATTAGTAACTATGTTCTCTTTGCCCTAAATATAGTAAATCGTATAAGAAAAAGTCTTAATGAATTCCACTCACTTAGCATGCCTCTTATTTAACTTCTTTTATCCCTTCAAATATTTCAATGAGTTATGATCATTATGAATGACAAATTCTTTAGGAGGCAAGTAATGTTGCTACACATCTAATGCATGAACTAAGGCATATAATTCCTTATCGTAAGTGGAATATTTAAGTTAGGTTCTATGCAATTTTCCACTAAAGAGTGTAATGTGATGTTTTTCTTATATTAATAGCACTAATACCAATCCTAGATGTGTCATATTCAAATTTAAAACTTTTATTGAAATCAAGTAAAACAAGAATAGAAGCACAACATAATTTATCCTTTAATGATTAAAATGCAAGTTCTTACTCTTTGTCCCTTTTAAACCCCACCTATTTTTTGACAACTTAGTCAAAGAAGCAATAATGGTAGAGAAGTCTTTCACAAACCTTCTATAAAAACTAGTTATACCATGAAAGCTTCTTACCTCATTCATACTCTTAGGCATTGGCCATTCTTGGATAGCCTTCACCTTCTCCATATCTTGCTCAATGCCATGTTCACTCATAACAAACCAAAGAAAAACAAGTTTATCCATGCAAAATGAACACTTCTTAAAGATTGCATACAATTTTTCCTTCTTATGCATAACCAAAACAATGTTAAAATGTATAATGTGATCACCTAAGCATTTATTGTTTACTAAATATCATCAAATAAACAACAACACATTTTCCAAGAAAATCATGCAAACATGGTTCATTAATCTCATGAATGAGCTAGGTACATTGGTTAAAATGAATGGCATGACTAACCACTCAGACACTCATCACCTGGTTTCATCCTAATTTGATGATACATAATTTTCAAATTAATTTTGGCAAAAATACACACACCATGCAGTTTTTCAAGCATATCATCTAATCTAGGAATAGAGTGATAATATTTAACTGTTATCTTATTAACTACTCTATAATTGATGCATTCTTTATGTTCCATCCTTTCTTAGAACCAAAAACATTAGTTTGGCACAAGGACTCATGCTTTCCCTTACATGTCATGTAGTATGTAATTTATCTACTTGCCTTTGAAATTTTTTCATTTCCTCATAATTACTCTTATAAGTTAGATAATTTGGAATTTGTGCTCCTAGAACAAAATCAATTTATTACTTAATACCTCTTAATGGTGGCAATCCTTCTAGCATTTCATTAAGGAAAACATCCTTGAATTCCTATAAAATAGACACAAATGCACTAGGAAAATTTGTGTTAAGGTCAGTGTTAGAAAATATAAGCTTTTTAAACCTTGAAACTGCCAAATCTCTTATAGCTAGATATGCATTCTTTAAATCCCTCTCTTTTGCAAAGAAACACTTCTTTTTTACTTACTTTTCACTCTCTTGAATAACTTTTTTTTCACTATTCTCACATAATTTACTCTTTCATTTCTTTTTGCTTGCTAACTTCTTCTCTCTTGCACATCCCTTTTCCTTTCTCTTATTGTGTAGTCACTCACCATTGGGCCTTTATCTTTATTTTTACCCCTCAGGGCCTTTTTTCTCTCTTCATTTTTCTTTCCTCACTTCCTAAGTTCCGTTTAAAATATTGTTGAAGTTTTATTTGCTCAAACTATACCTCTTTTAGTTAAAGAGGTGCAAAAGTCAACTTTTAACCACCAAACTCAAATAAATATCTATTCTTATAACCATCATGCATTACTATCCTATCAAACTACCATGACCTCCTTAACAAAAAATGGCCATCATGCATAGATACCACATCACACAATACTTCATCAATATATCTTCTATTTGTAAAAGAAACTAAAACACACCAAGTGACCCTTGCTTCTCCGCTATCATTAAGCCATTACATCCTATATGGATTGGGGGTGCTTCTCACATTTCAATCCTAATTTCTCTAATAGTGTAGTACTAGCTATATTTATAGAACTTCCCTTATCTATACTGATGCTACACATCTTCTCACCTATCAAACATTTACTATCGAACATATTTCCCTTTGTTATAAGCTTTTTTCCCTAACTTGCATATTTAAAGTATGCCTACCAACAAATGATTCACTATGAACAACATATTCCATAATTTCATCATTAGAAGAACAATATTCTAAAAAAATTCATCATGAACAACATATTCCACATTTTCATCATCAGAAGAATAATCTTTTAAAGATGGCATACTAAGGTCACATTAGATTCATCACTACCATTAGACTCAGATATATATTCATTACCCCTTAAAATCATAGTTTTTTTATTAGGGCACTCAAAAGCATAATGACCATACCCTTGACAATAAAACAAATAATATCTTTATGCCTATTAGATTTAAAAAATGATTTAAGAGGAACCTTTTTGTAAAGCCAAACCTTCTCCTTGTTGTTGTTTGACTTAGATTTTGGTCTTTATAATTTGAGCCTTTTTCTTTCTTATCTTCTAATTTTGACCATTTTGAACCCCATTGATTATTGGTATTCACAAAGGCTATTGCCGCAAGTTTGCATCTAACTTTTCTTAACCGTTTAACTAGAAATAGTCAAGGACTCAACCTAGTTGGTGCCACTCAAATCAAGAAAGACGATAAGGCATTCCAAGAAATCTAAAATGACTTCTAATGATCAACTAGAATGTAAGTTGGACAACATAAGGTAAGTAAAGTCACCACTCAACAAAAGTTGCGAAGTACCTTGTAGGGTTGTACTAGAGAATAATATGGAATGTTACTCTTATTGACACCTCAAATTAATATGGAATTAAGATTAAATTAATAATTTTATCCTTCTTCTCACACATATTTGACATTAATATAAGCACAATCAATCATACCAGAATATAAATTTACAAATTAAATTAAAAATTATATACAAACATGCTTTCAAATAAAAAAATCATACATCAAATAGGGCTATTAATTATTTTTAGGAACTTTGGTTCCCACATGTTATTTTAAAAAACATACTTTTTTATTATGAGTTTTGTTTAAAGAAAAATCAAAATCCATTTTTAATAGAACACCAATTAATAAATAAAATGATTTGGTTAATTTTCTTTTGAATGCGTAAAATTATTTTTTACCTATTACAAAATACATGGAAAATATAGGGAAATATTCTAAAAATGGAAACAAAATAATAATACATGGTAATTTTTTAAATACATTCTAACTAAAAAGGATTAAAAATTACATTGAAATCTCTAAAATTATATTCTAACTAAAAGAAATAAAAATTACATAGAAATTCCTAAATTACATTCTAACTAAGGAAATAAAATTAAACACAAAAATTAGCTAATAAATATATACAATTGGAAATCAAATTAATTAAGAAAATAAATAAACAAAATAAAAATGAAAGAATGCAAATTTGCCCGTTTTCCAAGCAAGATGGCCATTTCTAGCCAAAATAGCTATTTCTAAAGGAAAATGGATATTTAGGCCTTTAGGATAGTAACAATAATTCTTCCAAAAAAGATCAAAAAACAAATATTAAAAAAAATAGTAAATAATAGAACCACAAACATATTAGAGATTTGAAAAATAATAAAATACACAAAAATGTAAAAGAAAAGTATGTGTGTGTAAATGTGTGATACATGATGCATGTTAGTATAATGT
>CANXYI010461567.1:0-12904 GCA_948208565.1 Hura crepitans
TGGCATTTCACTTTGACTAAAATTTTCGAATAAAGATAGTTATTTAGATGTGAGATAAACTCCTCTTAAATGATCTAGGGTGGTGAATCCATTGTTGATCACTCAACTAACTTTAAATGGCTCATTTTATACTTATCCTCATAGCTATATATATATCATGGTGAAGTAAGAATCAAATTATAGCAATTGATACCTAAGATAGTTAGTGAGCTCAAGTGTAAGGATACTTGTACAACTGATATAGTGAGATTTTTTTTATTGACATAAATCACTTATCCATATGAAGAATCTCATGGTGGGTCCCTAATGTACTTATTTCCCAAACAAGTATCCACATTAACTCTAAACATTAACTATGCTCACAACTTGTGAGAACAACTACTTGACCTAGTCAAGAATATAACATGTGCTAGTCTATTCATATTAATAATGTCCTATCTTATTAATATTATGACTTAGGGTAATTTAGGTATTATTGCATTTGTATATAATAAACATCTTATATCATGAACTACTTCATGATCGCCTTTATACTGTGATTATACACTAGGGACTTTATTACATAGCTTAAAATAAATTATCAAGCAAACGAATGAATATAAGCACTATGCAATAAAAAAATGTCATATCATTAATAAATGATAGTCACATGTTACATGAAATATCACTAGTACATGAACTCTAAGGTATACAGCCAATAGTAGAATGCTCACAGTGTTTTTGGATTTGATGTTGTATTTTTAGTGTAAAAGGAGATGTATTTATAAGAATTTTAGGTAGGGATGTGCAAAAAATTTGAAAATTTGATTAATTAAAAAGTCAATTCAAAACTAGTTTAAAAACTTATATTAACTAATCCAGTGGTTTAAGTTACAAATTTTATTTTAAAAATTTTTGAGTATACAGTTTATTACGATTTAGCCCTCATAAAAATCATTGAATACGATTAACAAATATATATGTGTGTGTGTAAAGATTTTGACCTTATTAAGCAATTTTTTACTTTTTATGCTAATTTTATAATTTGCTCTCTATGTCATTTGTTTTTTACTCTCACTTAACATAGCTGTCGACTACTTTTTAGACTCCACCAAACTTTGCTTATTCTTCCTCGTATGTTATATTTTCACAAATAATCCTAATAAAATTGTGCTAATATTCATAGTTGGAGTTAAATGATTTTTTAATTGGTTTTTTATTTTATAGATTTTCAATTAAGTATTTTGTATTATGTTCATTTTATAATTTAATTAAAAAATGAAGGATATAATACTTAAATAGTTATAATTTATTTTATCTCATTTTAAAAGTTGTTTTAATCATTTTTTGTATTTTTTATAAAACTTATTTATTATTATTTATGTTTTATGATGATTAAAAACTAAAAAAGATGGTTTTCCTAATAATATAACTCAATCCGTTTATTTGGATAACCAATTAAAATAGTTAGGTTTATAGTTAATACTTTTCAAATATTGAACTTTATGATTTGGATAGTAAAAAAATTGCAAGGATCGATTAAATTAACCTTATGCATCCCTAACTTTAGGAATGATATAGGTTAGAATCTCACCGTTCCTATTTGAGGGAGAATAAAGTTAGCAAAAACTAACCTAAAATGTAAACTCGACTCATTTGACATGAGAAAAATTGACCCAAATATGACTAGACTCATTTAACCATAAAATGACCTGACCTAACCCGACTGACCTAACTTATGGTACGATCCATTTGACCCAATCCATTTATGACTCGTTTGTAACCTATTTATCTTACTTGTGATTTATGACTTTTATTTGATGTAAATTATAAAAAAAATTATTTTTATAAATTATACATGTATATTTCTTTATTTTTAATGAATTTTTAAAAAAATAAAAAGAAAAAATGATGCCATATAATTTGACCTGTTTTATGATCCAACCCGTTATAACCTATTTAACAATGACATATTTTAGTCATGATCCAACTAAACTTGACTCAATCTATTTATGACTTGTAAATTTTTTTATCCATTCATAACTTGATCCGTTTCGACTCAACTCATCATGATTTAATTCAAATTCAATCTACTTAACTCATTTTCCACAAATAGGTGAGAATAAAAAGAAATAATAATTAATAAATCAAGCCTAAATAATACCCTAAGTAAAATAATCAAAGTTAACAGCAAGTTTCAATCATGTAATCTTGTGGAAGATAATGAACTTGCACCTAAAAATCACAATTGATAATGTAGGAAATTTGAGACCTATCTATATTAGGATTCTTATTCAATTAAGGAGTAGGACAAAATAATATGTAAGTAAAAAGGTCATCAAGGAAATTAATATCCTTTTTAGATAGGGAAAGTTAAATCTTAATAAGATTAGGACATTTACCATGATAGCAAGTGTGAGAGCCTATATAATGGCAAAATCTCATGTTATCAGGTATACAATCTAAAGCAATTATTAAAAGTCCTTACTCTTGATGATCACTCAACTAACTGAGGCATTGGAGTGCTAATCCTAAGAAAATTGGGGGTAGTTCTCATTTGTTTTGCAAGTTCTTTATAACTACTTGCTCAGTTAATACCCAGTAGCCTGAACAAACCACAATCTGCAAAACTTTACAGTAATTCAGTAATTATTAATTGGTGTTTTCATTCAGAGTAATGAGTTGATAAAAAGAATGAAATCGATCAATTGAAAGCATGGATCAAATGCTAGAAGATAAAAGGATGCTTGTCTTTGGTGAAAACTGGAACAACAACTAGTTGTCTAGGGAAAACAATATGCCTATTACTATAACTCCAGTTACTAAGAATGAATAAGATAATGTCCTCGACAGATTCTAAGGACACATGCATAAAGAATTCTTAGAGCAACTCTAAAAACTAGTACCCAATGTCACACCTAAATCTAAAAAGGGCAACAAAAAGAGACGACATTCATTCAAGTCCTCGAGTTACTCTAGCAAAATTGATGCCATAAGAAAAAGAGATATCCAAGCCCCTTGTGACACCCTTACCCGATCCGACCACGGAACCCAAATAAGAAGTGACACATAAACTAATATTCGAATACCTATATTGATTAAAGCCTTATTGTTTAATATTAAAACATAATTTGCATGCATATAGTTATAAAAATATGGATTTTCAAAAAGCGTTTTACAAGGTATCTTATTGGGTCCTCATGCCAAAATTTTGGCAGCATAACAATTGTATCGAGCATTATCCTAAATAGTAACTTGCATAAAAACAATACTTTTAAACCATTCAATCATACTACAATCACATTTGGGTCCTTTTTACCCTCCAGTCTCAACTCAGTAGCTCAACTCAACATACATCATGCATGCATAAGGAAAAGATATCATATAAGTCAAACAATAGCATAGAATCTTAATACAAAAGTTGTAATATTGTTTTTAATAGAGTTACAAAGTACTTTTAAAGCACAAATTAGGCTCAATCCCTTACACAAAAGTGCCCATAATATTAATTAGATCACATTATTATACCAAAAATAAGTAAAATACCAAAAAGATGTTTTTCCTTATCAATCTATTGGATTAAGGCTTTGACTCTAATCTGTTTTTCCTTAATCTATGCATCACAAAATAAAATGATGCGCTAAGTGAATGCTTAGTGGTGTATTCACTTTAGCATGTGCATGCTCACATGTAATTCGTGCAAAAACATTAAGCATATAAAATTTATCTCATATCATAAACATGCATAACTCATCATATGTATATATATAAGTAATGAAACACTCATTAATAATAATTAAAAAGGATTGTTCATGTAAGATCTTTATTCCATAATAAACATAATTGACCATTCATACATAGTTGCATGTTTATAATATCATCATTAAGCTCACTAATTAAAGATGTAAGTAGATTCCAATTAATTCTACCAATATGAATTTTTAGGTTAATATAATCATTTTATGCCTATACCTTAAAGACAACTATCCAAAACTAGATAACGGGACTAATTGAGCCTACAGACCATATTGATTCATAGATCACATCAGGACCCAAAGGTTATATGATTGCCTATAGGCCAAAAGAAGCACCCATACCCTAGTAGCTACTACGACTCCCTAATTGACCGGTCAACCTATCTAATCTAGGTTGTCTAATCATATGGGGCATTACCATTATAAATTAAATTTCACCTTTTTAAGTAGTTTTTAAATCCATATTGTCTTGTTTCCAACATTTATATGATTATGCACATATATCATCACAATTATGAGTATACAATATCACTTATGTTTTCATATATAATTATAACCTTATATAGGTCATAATTATTACTTTAGCTCAAACATAAGCTTATCACTTAATTTAACTCATTTCAACCATATGCAAGCCTTAACACAAAATACACATTTACATACCATTATACTTAAATTAGAAACTTATTCGTCATATGCCAATAGAGAATATTTATAAATTTCCCTTGATGACCATTCGGCCACACCTAGCTTTTACATATATATGCATCAATGAAATATATACATTATTCATTACCTCTTGTAAAACTTCCATATGACAAACTTAATCATTTAAAGTAGTATGCACAAGCAATCAACCACCATCATGACACATAAATATATACATTCTTTCATATAATCTCATAACCACACATAAACTCATCTTTATCATGTAACTCATTCTTTTTTCAATCATATAACATCACATATTCGCATCACTCAATTTAAACAAAACTCAAGAATCATTTGCCAAGTCATAAAATACCATTAACATGAACATATAACATATATTTATTATCATGTTATTAATCACATATTCAAACATAACTCATAACTTTATAAGCCAAAAACATACATATCATCTACCTAGAGGCATTCGACCTCACTTGCAAACACCCTAAACATACCCAATTCTCAACATGACACATTTAAAGTATTACTCATAACCACATACCATCAAATTAACACTTTTACACAAATCTTCGTCAACATACATACACATATCACTTGTTATATCATTTGGTCACCATAAGGAATGCACATAGCCATCACATTTCCATCAATTACTTATCATTTATTACATGCCTACCATACATTTACATCTAGCATTCATTTGTGAGCCATTTAACATAATAAGTATTAAATTCCCATTCACATACACACTTGCACATCAAGATTAATCACACATAACACATGCCAACATGAATACACTTACAATTGTGGTCAAAATACACTTAAAGACTTTATCGAAATTTGTCTTTCCCCTTTCCTTTATTTGGCTCCACTTTTTCTATATATACATAATAGACAAGATTTTAGAAAAATCACCAAAAATCATACAAGCTCCCAAAAATTAAACTAACCCCATAAATGCATTCTTGGGCACCCAAAGAACCTTAGAAAAATAATAAAACCCAAAAATATTTATTTGATCGAAAAATGGTTACTATTCACCCTTACGTAAAATATCACAGAGTTACCAAAATCTTCTTAATTCTTCACTTCAATGGAGGTCTAAGGTCATGGAGGTGATGCTTGATGGCTTAAATGAGGAAGAATTATAGTGGTGGAAGGAAAAAGAAGAAGAAAAAGGCTTAGTGTAGAGCTTTAATGGCGTCAGCTAGGAAAGACGAGAAAAGAAAGAGGAGGCTACCAACACTATTCCTATTTTGACCATTTGACTTGGTCAACATAAACCACGGCCAAGGTTCCTCCCTTTTGATCTGATGGTTCTTCTATTTTTCTTCTTATTTACCCTTCTTTCAACCCTCAATCCACTCTCTAACCATCCTGTAAAATCATTTCATCAAGGTCCATCAACCCTTAGAAACCTGTGTTCAAAAATCGAGAAAAACCAATTTTAAAATCGTAATTTAATCGATTCTCAATTTTAATAAAAATACTTCCTTATATTTAAAAATTTCAATTATAGTGCCATTAGATTATTTGGAATATTTAAGTATCAGGTCGTATCAATCCTGAATTTTTTTAAGCAAAAATTGAATATTTTATGGTTCAGCTAAAACTATGTCACTATTCACATGACTGCCGTAAAATGTTAATTGTCACTTTTAACCATCTAAATGACTTTAGATTTTCTCCAAATTTTGCTCAAAATTATTTTATGACTAATACTTCCATTTAATACAATTAGTATGACCCAGGTTTTGAAAAATACTATTTATCCTGGAAAGTAATATTCATAAGTCGAGATTTTTTAGGCTCTACACTCCTCCTCAAGCAATTTTAAAACCTCAATAATGAAAGATACAAGAGGTAAAAGTAGTTATCATACTAGAAGCCAAATGGACGACTTATCAAATTCCTCTAGTAGTGAGAGCACAAAAACTCGAGAATCAAGGAAAAGGCTAGCAAAGAGAAGAAGCACACAAAAAGGAATCCAAAAGCAAAAAAGAAGATTAGGAGCACAAGTTTGACAAATATTTCAAACAATTTGTCAAGAAATACAAAGTAGGCAATATTAAAAAGCCATAATTTGGGAAAGTAGAGATTTCCATTCTGTCAAAAAATCAAGGAAGTTAGATTCTCTAAGCACTGGAAAGAAATTCAAATGGAGAAATAAAATAGAAGGTTGACCTAAGGAACCATCTATTTAAATATCTAAAAATTGTTAATTTGCAAACCTTTAATGACATAATCATATACAAAGCCTTTTGGGAACATTGATGAGAGATGTATTAAAATGATTTCATGATCTACCTTTAAAATTCAAACAATTATCCGAGAAGTTCAAAATAAGCTTCGCCATTCAACTCCGAAGCAAAAAGATGTTAACTGTGCAAAAAGACAACGAGAGCCTCACAGACTTTATAGAGAGGTCTAACGACATCACATTAGACATAGAGCATTTAAATCCTAAATTAGCCATCACAACAATGATAAATAATGTTAAAAATACATAGCTCTATAATTCTCTAGTCATCGATAGGCCTACCAACTTTGAGAATTTAATGAATAGAATAAGACAATTCATAACATTAGATGACACAAGTAGGGCTGACAGGAGATATATATCAAGGCTCCATGTAAGGAAGAAATATAGAGGTAACACCATCACTATAACCAGCCTTAACAAAAAAAAAAGCCCTAGTAGGAAAAGTTCACCTAGGTAAAAAAAATAACTATAAATGCAAGAATAAGGAAAGACTCCATCTTACTCCATTAAACAGATTCCAGCAAAGGTGATAAAATGGGTAAAATAATATTACAAAAGCAATAAACTAGCCTAAAAGGATAAGTAATCATATAAAAGGAGAGATAAAAATAAGTTCTGAAACTTCCATAGAAATGTCAGCCATAAAATAAATGAATGTTGACACCTTAGAAAGGAAATTGAAAGGCTAACCCAAAAAGGATCGCTGAAAAGATTAATAGAAAAGGGATAGCATTGATTTATGTTTGACTTGTAAAGAAAAAGGCAACCTAAGAAGCAGGTGCAACACTAAAGATGATGACAAATGAAAAAGTGAAAGAACTTCTAATCGGGTAAAAGCAGGAATAATACACGTAATTTCCTATGGAAACTCATACAAGGATAGAATAATAAAAGAAAAAGGTCAAGTTAATGAGTATATATAACAAAGGTATTAGAACCAACTAGCTTAGTCTCTGTATTCATAAAGGATGCAAAGGACGTTAAGGTTTCCCACGAAGTTACCTAATCTATACATGTATATATAGCTAATTTCTTGGTGAAATAAATTCTAGTAGACAATGGAAGTGTGATAAATATGCTAACTTTAGAGGCATATAAGAAGATGAGGCCACCTGTGGGAGACCTAATGCCCATTTGGACATCCCTAATTGGCATATGCAACTCAATGGTACTAGTGTAAGGCTTCATCGACCTATACAAGGAACTAGGAAATAAAAAACATTGCAAAAATGTACAAATGCATTTTCATGGTCATGGACATGCTGTTTGCCTACAATGAAATCTCTGCATAAGCTATTAATCATGAAGATACCTACTGACAAAGGGGAAATAGTATTGTATAGTGGTCAGCAAGTAGCCAAGTAATCATACATGGCAATAATAAAAGAAGCAACTTCTGCTTACATCGTAAAGCCAAACAAAGAAAGAGAAGAATGCTCTCTAAAAAAGTAGAATCAAGAAATGAGATACTAAAGATTGAGCTGGCAAAAGGCAAAAAGATATCACTAGGAGAAGAAACACGAGCATGCACCAAGGAAAGTATCATCAAAGTTTAAAAGATAATACATGTACATTCGCATAGGAGTCGAGTGATATCACCAGCATAGACCAAAGCATAAAGTACATAGTTTAAATGTTAACCTTAAAGCCAACCTCATACAGCAAAAGAAAGGAAAGCATATGCCAAAATAAAAAGCAGTGATTAAAGAAAAGATCAACAAACTGCTAAAAAACAAAGCGATTAGAGAAGTTTAATCCCAAAAAAGGGTAGAAAATGTTGTCCTGGTTAGAAAAAAGAATGGAAAGATGAGAATGCATGACAATTTTATAGACCCCAACAAAGCTTGTCTAAAAGATAGTTATCTTTACCTAGTTGTTCGCATCCCTCCCTTTTCGAGGCTAGTCAAACTTAAACGACCAAAGATTCGACCTAAATCTCACTCCTCAAATCTTAAAAGACAAGAATGAGACTTAAGGAATCTTAATCCATTTCTAATTGATCGCCTAGAAAATACGAGTTAGGCACCACAATGTAAGAGTCGCCACCTAGCCCAAGTTGGAAAATATCTTGCAGGGCCAAACCAAAGGATAGTTCAAAACCTTACTCTAATTTATAACTCAAGTTAACACAGAATTTTAGATTAAATTCATAATTTTATCTTTTTCCTCCATCATATTTGAAAATTAAAATAAAACATTCAATCACATAGGGAATTAATAAACAAGCACATTAACAAATATAGAAAGAGTACATGGAATAAAAGGATAACATACATCAAATCGGGTTATTAATTATATTTTAGAACATTGGTTCTTGCATGCCAAATATTGAAAATAGATTTTATTATTGTGATTTATTAAAGAAAAGTCAAAACCCATTTTATTATAAAATACATATTAATTAAATAGAAATTGATTTAACTATTTTCTATAATGCGTGAGAAATCATTTTCTAGCTATTATAACATTCACAGAATAATATAGGGAAATAATGCAAATAAAATAAAATTACATTGCAATGCCTTAAAATACAATTTAATAGAAAAAAGTAACATTACAAGGAAATTACCTAAAGTACATTCTAATTCTAGAAAATTAAAATATAATAACCGATAATAAAGAAACAAACACTTGAAACTTATAAAAAGGATAAATGATTCAAACCCAATTGTATGTGTCCTCCCATCATTGCATCAACATCCAATCAAGGAAACAAATGAAAGACGAAGTTAAATAAATAGATAAAATGATCAAACTAATGTAAAAAATGAAAGAAATAACAATAAAAGAATGGGAAAAACATAAAGTATAATTGCCTTCAGAAAAGCCCTTTTTAGTGGAATTCTAAGAAGAACTTGAAAATAATTTTGTAATGAAGCAAATTCGAAAAAGTGCATTTTTTACTCTGGCATGTTTTTCCATGTTAGGAATCCCCTCTACTCTGTTGTCACTGTCAACTTTTATAGCTGTCAATGTCAGTAAAATGGCCATTTTTTGAGGGGAAACGGTTGTTTAACACCCATTGAAAATAACCTTTTTAGCCAAAACGGTCGTTTTGCCCTAAGTAAAATGGCCATTTTAAATTACCGTTTTCTCTTATTTTGCAAAATGATGTTGTTTTTCCAAATAGGAGAAAATGCTAGAAAAAACACCATTTTTCCTAAAAAAAACATTTGCTTTAATCATAATTTCTTAAAATGTAGGCCACTAGCCAAAAAGGAAAAAAAAAAGAGCTTTTAATTAGATGTTAAGGTATCTACACCATAGGGGACTTTATCCCCACACCCCCATTTTAGGGTCAGTGTAGGCTCGAGCACTCAACCCACCACAAACCCTTGTTTTTATGCTATTTTAGGTCACACCATGAGCTTGTCGGGTCAGGTCAAAGCTCCTATTTGTGAATTCATAAAAACTCAGCACTTTATGTTAGATTTTGAGAAAACTCAGCCTTTTAGCTAGAAAAGGGACTTTTGGTCAGACATTAGGGTTCTCATTTTCGAGAATCCTTGTCCTATCTTTGTCATTAGGCAATCCAAACTTAGGAGCCTTAAAATCTAGTGTCTACACTAGCATAAATCAGTTGGTAGATTCCATAGTTCTTTTCTGACATAATAAGCAGGAGCAATCAAAGGTTAGTTAATAAAATGTTTAAAGATGAATGAACAATGGAAGTATATATAGATGACATGATTATTAAAAGCTCATGTGAAGCAAATCATACAACTGATCTATAGATGGTCATGCAAATCTTGAACAACTATAATATGAAACTAAACCTTAAAAAATTTGTATTTAATGTTAAGTCAAAAAAATTCTTGGGATTCATGGTTAGCCAAAAAGGAATTGAGGTAAATCTCAACAAAGTGCAAGCTATCATAGATATGCGCCCACCGAATAGTATTAACAAAGTGTAAAAGCCAAATGGGAGGATAATGACCTTAGGAAGGTTATTTCATGCTCGGTTAAAAAATGTCTCCTATTCTTCAAGAAACTAAGAAAGGCAAGAAAATTTAAATAAGATGAGCAATGTCAGAGTGCATTTGAAAAGTTAAAATCATTCCTAAGTAGCCCTATGCTCTTGAGTCGACCAGTTTAAGGAGAAAAGCTATACTTATATCTTTCCACATCCAGCAAAGCAATTGCATCAATACTCATTAGAGAAAAGTCAATGTAATAAAAGTTGGTTTATTATGCAAGTCAAGTATTGCAAGGAAAGGATATTTAGTTTAGTATGATTGAACAATTACTGCAAGCACTTATGATGAGCTTAAGCAAATCAAGACATTACTTTGAAACACATACAATATTAATCTAAATGAATTATCCACTATAAAAGATTTTGTAAAAGCTTGGCTTAAAAGGAAAGATAGTAGAATGGGCGATAAAACTCTAGTGTTATGATGTACTATTTAAACCTAAATGTAACACCCCCTACTAGATTCCCGAAGAAACCTAATAAGCAATGCATTTCCCACTAAGTCACCCATCCTAAAATTTTTCCCATATTCATTCATTTAACTTTTACCTATAATGCTCTAGACAACTTTGTCTGATTTCAAATTCATTCAAGCTAATTCCTATAATCCATTTAAGTTCATATTATCATGTTTCAGCTATTACAGAAAGAATCTAACACAATATGATATTATCTAAAAATTTGGTAGCACAACGACTGCCCGGGTCACCATCCCAAAATTTCTTTCTACCTGTAAACACTTCTATATCATATATCACATCTCTTGGACCCCTCTAGTCCCCCAAATATCATTCTACCAATATCCATTTATCACACAGCAGTCACAGGCCGTAAGCCACACAGAATCACATACGGCATACATACAGTACACGGATTAACCATCACTTAAATACAACACAATCTGTTTATAAATACATATACAAATACTATTATATCCTTTATATACATCACACCTATTCCTCCCACCTAAGTACATAGAGTGCAAAAGTTATACATCAATACATGATCGATCTTTTTAAAAATGACCTCTGAACTCTATTGTACGCTTTACGAGGCAACATCCCTATTCTAGGTACCTGTGCATCGAAATAGGTACACTGAGTATAAAAATACTCAGTGGTGAATTCAATCATTAAAAACATGTCCAGTAGTTAATTCATGCATTATACTTTTATTCTTGTCTTATACTAGTATCTTAGTTCAATTAAAGAAACTAGCATAAAATTACCGTTTTATCCTTAGGGTGTTCCTATCTATAATCATTCAATTAATTAATATCAATCATATAATTTATGTATTTGATCATTAATAACTATTTCATGCACAAACTATGCCATTTTAAGCCTTTATTCACTATTAGTGGAAAAATTACTAAAATGCCCCTATGTCATGTTTCAATGTCATATGCGAATTTATTAATCTTGTTTAATTATTTTAACTGGCCCAACTCAGGAGACATCTTTGATAGACACTAGATCTAGAGGGAAAATAAACTGATGCAGTGGTCCCTATTCTAAACCTACGCCGCTGCACTGGCATATGTGCCATAATAGAGATTAGCCCGTAGCCTCTCCAGACACAAATAAATAACATCAATCTATGTGACATAATGGAGATCAGCCCATTGCCCTCCCCAGCCATAAATGAAGTCTCAACATTTGTGTGATATAATGGAGATCAGCCCGTAGACCTCCCCAGCCACAAAAAATATGAACAACTGTGTGACATAATGGAGATCAGCCTGTAAGCCTCCCCAGCCATAATGAATATCATTGCCTAAACATCAAAAAACTAGCAACTGCTAAATTCCTAAGTTGACCGATCAACCCATCTAGTAGGTGTCTAAGTAGTGGGCCATTTATCCTCAATCAGAGTCCATTTCTTTACTGATTAACTTTTCATAATATTATAAACTTAAAAACAAACAGTTATAATTTTTTCAGCTCAGTCAAAATTTAGCTTGGTCTGGTATGGCCACACACAGGCTGTACCGGGTAAATATATCAAAAAATAGATTCAAGGTACAATTACCAATAATTATCATATATTATGCTAGCTTTAGTTTCATAAACATTTCACAAGTTTAGGCCATTTACTGTCTAAGGTATTTATTAATTCAGGTAATGGTTATTTTGGACAGTTATAGGTCCTTGCGACCAAGCTTTAACTAGGCTTTTTATGTCCATTTCACCTTATTTTTTAGTTCCATTTTCACTAGTTATTTCATGCAATCATAGGCCTAAAGCCAACCACAACATG
>CANXYI010461621.1:0-10747 GCA_948208565.1 Hura crepitans
TATATATATATATATATATATATATATCTATAATTTGTTGATTTTTTTTCTTTATAGCCTGTGTTCAATTTATAATTTATTTCTTTCCATCCTTATTATATTAATATAGTGAATTAAATGCATAAATGTTTATTTTCAATACACATTCCTTATCAAATTTTCTAATTAAATTATTAAAATTCTCATAATATTCTTATAACATTTTACACATCTTAAAACACTATTTTTCCTAAAATTTAAGTCAATTGTTCAACTACTATATATAATATTAACTTCCTAAAACAAATTCAATTTTAATCAACCTTGTTCTCTTATTATAAGTACTTATAAAACTTACCTTATTAATCATTCATATACATATACATATAGAAAATTTTACATCTCCCTTTTCTTTTACCCAATTATAATTTTCTTATTTAATATTATATTCTTATCTATTTCTAAATCTTTATTTTCATTGTATATACACATCTATCCTACTTATCATAACTTATCTATTTCTTTATTTACTCATTTATTATTCTCTATTAATATTTTTACAGTTATCTTTTGTAGCTTCCCTTATATATCTTGATAATTACAGTTTTCCTCTTTTAGTACCTTTATTTTAAATTCCTAATTTAAAACATATAAGTATTAATTCTTAATTAAATTCTTTTTATCATAAATTAAATATACTTATATACTTATTTTACCATGTATCACATATATTCTCTTTATCATGTATTCTCATATAGATACTTCAAATATTCCCTATTATTTTTCTCATCTTTATCTTCTGTATTTACTCCAATTTTCCCTTAATTTCATTATATAGACATTTTTGTTCTCATTTATTTCTTTATTTCTTATTTCATTTTCCTCTATAAGTAAATAAACTTATACATTTAAATTTTCTTTTTATTTCTTTACATGCAAAAAATTAATTTGTTTATTTGTTTTAATACATAAAGTTTTTAGTTGTAAATTACTTATGTTCTCTCCAATCGATAATTTAGGTTATATAAGTATTTATCCTCAATTTAATCCTCATTTTTTTATTTTTTATACAAATTTATTTACTTATATAATATTTTTGTGTGTTTGTTAACCTCTTATCATGTATTTTCTTTAATAAAAATTTTCTAAAATTATTTTCTTTATTTTTTAACATATACTTAAGTTTCAAAATATTGCAATTCAATACATAAATATTTTTATGCTACACATTGGTACGCATATAAAACATTAAAACTTAAATCTCTTTCAAGTGTCAAAATAATTACTCCTTATTTAATCATTTATTAGGTTTGGCCCCAAATAAATTTGCTACGTTGTATTTTTATTCCACAAACTTTTGATCTTATATTTCTAAATTGTTTAAGCCATTTTTTTAACCATTAAGAGAATTTCATATTGAATTCATTAATATTCAACTCATTATTCCCAATATATCTTTTCATGTGATAAAACTACCTTCCATGTTATAACACAATAATTCATTTGTAGCTTTCCTCTTTTATGTAAATTTGGCCTCTAGGTAACAAGTGTATACAACCTTATTTCACTTCTAAGTTTTTCATATTACTTATGTTAATTACCTCTACTCAATATATAGTTACAATTGGCTTATTCTAATTATGCATCTACTTATCAAAATGGGATATCATAATCAAAATCCACTTAAATAAAAAATTCAAATAAGCATACTTACCTCTTATTTTCTCTCATCAACTTAAACCCACTTTAGCCACCATTTCATGTGAAATTCCATAATTTCTCCTTAAGCTCTCCACTTCTATAAATATTCCTTAAGGAAATGTTCGTAAGGAATACAATTAAATTAATATCACTATATTAACTTAGTAGTTACAAAACTAAGAATTATCTCCATCTGTAAAAATTCTAAAAATTTAATAAATAATCAACTCACATTTTTTACACCATTTACTATTCAATCTTTCTTTTACCTTTCATTGAATTAAGACTCTAAACCTAAAATATGTTTGCTAATAGAGGAACTAAAGGTTACACAATACCATATGGGACTAATATTCATCAAGCTATTAGGTGAAAAATGAAGGAAATATGGTGGGAAAGACAAGAAAATTTTTGGCCATATCAATTACATAAGGGAGTAATGAAATTTCTTCTCTCTAAAAGCTCTTAAAATATGTCATATAATGGGTATCTATAATAAGAAAGGAATGGTAGAGATTAAATGATGGATTACAAATGAAGGGTAGATTAGGTTACATGTTTGCATTCTCTTTTTAAATATCATTTAATTATTTTCCATATTTAATTATTTATTTAATTTGGATAGCTTAGATCTCATGTGTTACCATTTAATCCTAGGGCTAAAATTGCTCCCTACAATAAAAATCATATCATATTTATCCATTAATTTCCCTTTTATTCTTTGATAATTTCCAAAAATTTCATAAGTGTATAGATTTTTCTTATCATCCTTTATTAGGTGTATGGCCTAGAGTAATTTAGGTACTATTTAATCTAATAGTCCAAAATAATTCCTGCACTTATTCCTCACATATTTTTATTTTTATTTCTTTAAAGATTTCTTTTCTTTTCTATTTATTCTCCCTAAATTACTTATAATTGTTCCTATACAAAATAAATTCGAACTCTATAATTTTTAAAATCTTCAAAATATTTAGGTATCAAGATGTTTAGCTTTCGAATTGATATTGTAACACTATATACCTGACCCTTAAATAGATCTAAATATAGGATGTTACATTATTATATGATAACTACGATACCTTGTATGTGTGTTCATATAGATACTTCACACACACACACATAATAGATATAACATATAACAAAAAAAAAATAAAAGTTTAATTTTATTAATCAAAATATTTGCGTACATTTCGATGTTCATTGAATCATTTATAATTAATTTATTCATTACATTACTTTGCACACTATACAGTATATATCAGATAAACAAATGCAAATATAACAATACTATTATACTTGATAGATTCTCTTATACTTGTATGGGCCATACACTTCTAGGATATGATCTCTTACTCCACCTATTTCAAATCACAATATAAGTTTTGCATATTTATATACTTATCTAGTTCTGAACAAAAATAATGTTACCAATATTTTACATCATATACCTTACTTTTAACATATGTGAATTATTTTACATATAACTATGTTAATATAAATTACTTATTGTAGTATTTCTCCTTTTATTATCATTTCTAAAATTTCATTACATATAATCAATTAAGTCGATTTATAATCTTACATATAAATGTATATTTTATTATCTTCATTCAAATTATTTTATATTTTATTTTACATCTATCAAATACAACCTTTGATAACACTACATAATTATTTAAACTAGTATAATAGAACATGTAACATTTAAGACACCAAAATGTTTATATAGCGAGCAACATATAAGACACGATGTGCCTAAATATCTATGTAGCATGTAAGGCATAGTGCTTAAGTATCCATGCATGGACCCCATAACATGTAAGGGAGAAAATCTTCCTAAATAAATATGTAAGCATTGAAGTGTTAAACAAATACTCTTTTGTTGACCGATCAATGTATCCTACACTCTAACTGTTTAGACTATTAGAACTTACTATTAAATTTCCCATATTGTATATGTAAATAAATTACTATATCATATGTGACATATATTTTTATTAACAAATATCATATTCTTATTGCAAGTTTTATATTCTTTTCCTTTAAATGAACAAATTATACTTATATCTTGTTGTTTTTGATATATTATTTTTACGAATACCTAAATACATATGAATTCTTTCATGTATTAACATATTTTTAATTTTCATATCTCTATCATATCATTTGAACAATAGCATAATAGATATTTAAAGAACACTCCACATGTATATTTATATATGTTTAATTAAATGTTGTGATGTTATAGCTTATT
Organism: Hura crepitans; assembly: GCA_948208565.1. NCBI lineage: Eukaryota > Viridiplantae > Streptophyta > Magnoliopsida > Malpighiales > Euphorbiaceae > Hura > Hura crepitans. Next base: position 3,938 of record CANXYI010461621.1, read on the forward strand.
CTTAGTTTATTGCTTGTGTTGTTCAAAATTTAATCATGTTTTTGTCATAAATCAATGTTTCATATACCATTCATTTTAAATCCATAACATATCTAACCTTATACAATTATTATATAATTATATTCTTCTTTTTTTCTTTACCATACATATATATTTTCATAGTTTAAGATATATTGTAATGTCTATAAACCTTGAGTTCGTATACAGTGTCCGAGACATGAAAACATCTTGGTTGGGTAGAATGGAAAGTGTTTTTATAATAAGATTATAAGAAGATTAATTTTTCATATGTGGCCTCATAAGCAAGTTAAAAATTAGAAAATAAGGATTTTAAGGTAGCTTGAATATTTTCAAAGCTGAATTAATAATTTCATGTTTTTGCTTAGAATTGATTGTGGACTTCACGACTTGATCCTTAAATGTTCAGAAAGGAATTTTAGAACCAAAATAAATTTTTTTTGAGAGTGAGGATTAAATTGAAAAATATGTAGAATGATATTTTCATATGATAATAAAGGGACAATTATTAGAAATTGAAATAGTAAGAACTAAAATGGAAATTTTAGGAAGATACTTATAGATGAAATATGACACACATTAAATATGCAAAAGTGGGATTAAAAGTAGAAGGAAATAAATAAATAAAAGAATAAAAGAAAAAATAAAAATAAAAGAAGGAAAAAGAAGAAAAAATAGGAAGAAATAGAAGAGAAAGAGAAGGAATGGATGAGAGTGAGAGAGACAGGCAAAAAAAGAAAAAGGAAGAAAAAGAAAGAAAGAGAGAAAAGGTACAGGAGAAAGAATAAAAAAGAAAAAGAGAAAAAGGAAAGAAAAAGGAAGAGAAGTAAAAAGGGAGTAGGGGATGTTGGAATGAAAAGGAAAAAGATAAAAAAGAAAAGGAAAAAAGAAAAAAAAAGAAGAAATTGAAGAAAAAGGAAAGTCGTAATCCAACCGACAGAGAGAATGAAGAGTTACAATAGTAAGGTGAGAAATCAAAAATAAAGGAGAAAGAGATGAAACTGAATTAGGAAAAAATATACATCAAGAGGGAAATTTCCTCAATTTCTATAAATTGATTTTCAATTTTGTATTCTTGAAAGATGTACATGGGTTTAATTTTATGTTTATCATTGACCTTGTATTTAATGAGTGGATATAAGATGAATTGGGACTATTTTTCCTCTTTTACTTATCTTGGAACCAAAATGCTGATTGTTAATTTTTTTTTTCTCTCTTTCTAATCTTTGTTTATTGCAAGTAATTAAGGGCTAGAGGAAAGAAAGGACAAAGGTTGTAGTCAAAACAAGTCTATAATTCTATTTGAGTGGAGGGTAGCAATAGATGTGGCAAAAGGTGGAGCTAGTAAAGCTTACTTGAAGCTATTAATGCTCCTTATAAGTGTACTTAATTAAATATAATTTTGTGAGCATATTTCTAAATTTTATGTGTTTGTGCATTGTGTGTGAATTGTGTGATAATAAGTATATACAAGTATAAAGTGAAAACTTCTGATGTCTTAGTGTAAAAAAAGCAATGATGGTATGTTTGAAAAATAAAAGTGTAGATTTATTGTATTTTACTAGGGGATGAGAGCTATTAGTGTTTGGAGTCACCACTTAGCTCTACACTAAGACAACTAATTTTTTGCCAAGAAAAGGTTCAAAATCAGATCTTATTTATGCCTTAATAATATACCTTCCTTTATATTCTAACATTTATCAATCTTATATTAAAGCAAGCATGTATTATCATTAAAGCGTTCATGTCACCTTTCACTTAGAGAAAGTAAATTGTGGTATTTAAAGAATACAACATAGTAATATATTTTACATCCAAAAATTGAGTTATTCATTAATTATGGTTGGACTTGACAACTACCAATAACTCTATAGGAATTAGCGGTAATTGCCTAACTCCTATCTCTAAGAGATTGGCCTTTATTGAAATACATTCTTCATCTGACTTTTGATTAAGGAAAAATAAACTCAAAACCATTTTGTTTAAGAAAACACTAATTAATGATGTAGAAAATCTTTGATGTGAGGTTAGGCTTTTTACATGTAAAAAAAGTTGTTTAAACTACCTATTTCAACCCAAAAAGAGTCAAAATAATTAAAAGGGTACAAAACCAAATGAAATAGTACAAAACATATAATAGGTCTTGTTTATATGTCATCAAGTTTATGCAAACTCAATATGGCTTTATTAAGTATCTGTATAACCTCTATATAAGGGTTAATATGTACGTCTAGACCTTTTATCCTACCAGAATGGTCACTTGTATCCAACTCAAAGAATAGGTCAGAAATAACATATGATGATCTGTGAGGACCCCAAAAACACTTATTCATTATAACCTATGAATATGTATAAACCATGAAGCATGTCTTAGAATTATCATTAGAGAAAACTATATACTTATTTATCTACCACAAAGAACACACATATATATACAAGGATTAAAATTACAAACATTTGTCCGTACAGACTACAAACCTCATGAAAAGGAGTCCGTGTAGATTATAAAATAGTATAGATACATACAAGTCATGATCATTTGTGTAGACTACGTTCCTCATGAAAGGGAGTTTATAAAGACCATTAGCTAACACCAAACAAACAAAAAATGTAACCATCTATACATACTATGTTCCTCATGAAAGGGAGTCTGTATGAACATATATCAGTTCTATGATGCCAATAATGTTCATATGATAATCATGTGATATAAAAACATAGAAACATGTCAAACATAGCAGATATAATATACCATACATAAGATATTATTAAAATAGTATTGACTATTAGTCCATACAGATGTCCAATTACACATATATCAATATATTTAGTCCATGTAGATATAAACATGATTTGAGATAGGTTTGTCTGATTAGAATTAAAATTATAGAATAATCATGATATGCCAAGAGTTAATTATACACCATAAAATAGTATAGAATGATGACACTCCTATGATTAATCTGGGAATTACATAGAATTACCTCACTTATGATCTATGATAGGTGATTATTGGTCTATATGAGATAATATAAATGCAAAATGTATGTAGAGTAAGAGTCCTTAGATCTTACTTTATGAAAAAGCTCTTAAGTAACAACACAAGATTGTAGGGTTTTAGAAATAATGAAGATTTAAGTGTGGGCTAAAGTCTAGTAGTGCGAATACTACAATTAAGTCCTCTCATAGACTCTAAGATAATAGGGTTTTTGCTTCTCAAATTGCCTCTCCTTTTTTCATACAAAGGAGGGGTATTTATAGGTTTAAGGGAAGGCTTTCTAATCTAGAGGTGTTAGAATCCTTTTAAGATTGGGAGATAGAGTTTGGATAAGAAGCTTCAACTTATAGAAGCTTTATATCAGCAAGTCTATGAAGACTTGGACTATTTAGTCTGTGCAGACCTAAATCTTAGGTTCTCCTATCAATTCATAGGCTTTGGACTAGGTCATAGGCCAAGTTTGAGTTAGCTCATGTAGACATGAACTTTGGTTTGTCTAGGTAGACTATGGGCATTGGGCCAAGTAAAATATAGGTAGGTGATGCGAACCTAATGGCATTATGTCTAAGAGGACCAATGTGTGGTTAGTTCGTATACACTTGGTTCTCAAGTGGCTTGTATTATTGCTCTAGAGCCTATCTCTAGTTGTCATCATAGGTCCAAAAAGGGTAGGGCATCTAAAGTTGCCCGCACTTTGTTGTGTACTATGAGAATGCATAAATTGAAATAATACGTAACAAAGTATCTTAGAAATACTTACCTCAGTATGAGATTTGACTAGACAGATTTGCTTATTAGACTGAACCTAATAGAGTTAGATTTGTGTAACACCTATGTTTTGAGGCTTCATGAATAATGCCACTAGGTTTAGGAAGTGTGCCTAGGGTGCTAAGTCACTTACATGTAAACTGAGGTGATGACACAAGTCATAAAATTTCGAAGGGCTTTAAAATGATGAAAAAGGCATATTTTAAAAATTTAGCAAAACCAATAATTCATTTTGAATTATAAGCTACTGATCTGTGTAATAAAATTGAATTGGAATTAGGATATGCCTGGATAGACTTGAAAATATCAGATCCTAAAGCTTAAAAATTCAACTAAGTCCATTGCTAAAAGAATTTTTGGATTCTGAGGTTGTTTGCAAATTCTTATAATTTTCAAAGTTGGCACGTAAATCAAGGTAGTTTGAAAACTATCCTATCAATGGAATTTTATTGCAAAAATTTATAAGTATGTAAGGTGGATTAAAATAGGAATTTTAAAACAAACATCATGATTTTTTGAGGTCAGTCTAAATTTTAGTGAATTTTTGAAGTTTTGCCAAAACAATAAGCTATTTTTGGATGGCTTAGAAAGTTGAGGGACCCACCTGTACCATGCCAACTGGCCTAAGGGCCATGACATGTGGCAAATTGGCTTGACAAGTGGACAATTCCACTTAAAACAAAAGCAAAATTTGTTCCCTTCTCTTTTCACAGAATTGATGCCACCTCTTCCTTCAGGTGCCATTTTCACCCCTTTTCTCTAGCCATTTCTGTAACCTCTCACTTTCTAAGTTCAATTTGGTGTGTTAAGGAGATAAGGGAAGAAGAAACACAATAAAAAGACCTTTTATGAATTAATTAAAATTCACTAAAGTTGGCTAGTAAGAGATAATCCAGCAGGGGTACCTTAGGTGAGTTTCTTGCCTTTTCCTTGACTTTCCTTGTGGTTTCTTAGCTAGAAATAGTTCCTTGTGATGCCAAACATCTAAAAAGGTGTGTGTAAATTGTGTCTGATGGGATTTAAGGCAAGGAAGGGCTTAAAGAATATGAAGGAAAGCTACCATTGAAGGGCTTGAAATTGGATGCTTGGAGACCTTGAAGTGGTGGCTATTTTCTCCATTACGAATTAAGGTATGTAAACTTTAGTATTTTCCTAATGCCAAGGGGGTCTTAAAGGCTAGAAATTTACTCAAAAGTTGGGTAGTTTGAGGTCTAATCTAATTCTAGGTAGATGCTTAAATGGAACCTTGTAATGCAATGTCCAATTAATGTATGAAATGAAGGTTTGACTTGATTATGTATATTTCAACATCTAGCTGAGAAATTTAGGTCCAAAGGGAGGTATGTGTTAGGGTGTGGGATGCCATTGTAATGGTTTTAGCATTGAGTTATAATAGAATTATGTGTGTGTGTCTTGGAAATAGGATAGTAGGCATAAAAGGAGTGAATACCTGAGAGCATAAGCAAAAGGTATGTGTATGATTGCTAGCTTGGAATGTGATTTTAAGGGTACATAGCAATGAATAAAGTGTTATTAATATGTGTATTAGGCCTATAATATAAATTTAATGATGATTTGGCATATAAATGACTTAATCAATATGTGCATAAAAGTGAATTAGGCAATAGCTAAGACATGTGCCTAAGGTAATCCACCTAAATTGGCATGAAAATATGTCTACATGTGTGCAAACATGATTAAGATCATGGAAAAGCATGGGATGTGTAAGAAATGTGGAAAAGATGCATGGTTATGACTTATAAACCACTATATCCAAGAGCAATGACAAGAAAAATAATAAGTAATCTTTGGTAAGTTGCTTGAAATGAATGAATGCTTTAAACCTTGATGTATTGAAATTGATATGGTTAAATATACTTGGCTTTAATTAGACTTAGATATGGAATAACCATGGTACATATGGATGCATGATAATGAATTTTAGTGAATGGTTAGTACTTGAATAAGAACTCGAGTTAAATGGCCTAAAAGAGGGTTTAAAGTAGACATGAAATGTACTGGTGAAATTTACCTATGTTATATGCCTTTAAGGGCTTTGACTTGTAATTAAGTGTAATGGCAATTAAGCCTATGTTTTAGCCTTGTAAATGGCCTAGTGAATGAATGGCTTAGGGCCTATGGACCATGTGAAATTAATGTTAAAAATTACATTGAAAAATGTAAAGAAATGGACCTAAAATTGGCTATTGAAAGTTGACGAAATGACTTATAAGTTTCCAGTTTGACCATTACCTAAATCAAAAATACTACTGGATAGTAAATGGCCACAATATGAGAAATAATTATGAAATAAAATCAAGCATAATATACCTTAAATATTGGCAATTACCATACTTGAAATTAATATTGGGAATTTACTCAGTATAGCCTAATTATGGCCATACCAGATGAGGCTAAAATTGAATTGTACAATAAAATTCATAATTGACTATTTTTCATTTCTAAAAATTATAAGAAGATAATTTGTGAAGGAATAAACCTAAATTGAGCAAATGGCCCATTAGTTAGACACCCACTGGATGGGTTGACCGGTCAACTTAGGAATTTTAGCAACTGCTACATTGTCTAATTTTCAGGCAAGGCTGGTATAATGACCTAGGTCTATTTTAGGCCACTTTACTAGTCTATTAGATAGAAACCCATATGCCTTTGCACGCTTGATGCCATTCACCTCATTTTACCGGTGTAACGGCATAGGTCCCATATGGCTACTACACTAGTCTTTTAAATAGACTAGGCTATGACATTTTTTATCTTTGAACCCATTCACCTCATTTTGCCAGTGCAGCAGCATAGGTCCTAGAGTGCCACTACACTAGTTAATTTAATAAACTAGTTTACTAGGCAGACCAGTTTGTGACATCCTTAATCTTTAAATAGGGCTAGTATAATAACCAAGGTCTCGGAAGGCTACTGTAATATTCTATTAGATGGACCATATCTTGTTATTTGCACTTTTGGTGCTATAACTTGATTAGGCCAGTACAACAGTCAGGGTCTAAAAT
>CANXYI010461650.1:0-14817 GCA_948208565.1 Hura crepitans
TTATCAATAAAATGCTACAGTAGCTACATCTTCCAGAAGAAGTCTACTGGAATATATGAATAAAATATCGAACAAGTGTGAAAAAGTTAATTGACACAAACCAGTAGCAATTGCTATCAGCTCTAACTCCACACCACCAACCCATCTGACAGCAGGTAAATTCCTGTGCATCAACAAATGATTTGCCTCATCATCAAATCCCCATTGGCAGATGACCAAAGTAGCACCAACATCCTGTACTCATTCAAAGAATTGAAAATTGTGAACGAGATAAAAAAAAAAAAAATGCTTGCACTGTCTCAATAGTTTCAAGACCACATAAGCACTAAATAACTTCTCCTAATTCCCTTTGCTTTTACCTTCTCCACCACAGTAGCAATTACCTTTGCTTTTACTTAAGAACATGTGTCCATATTCTCAAGCATAGGATTGCTTGCTCCAATTCAATTGCACACTAGTCATGCAAGGAGTGGAGAAGGTAAAAGAGAAATTGTTAAAGAGAAGTTATTTAGCAATTCTCTTTTACAATATAAATACCAAACCAAGTGCCAATTGACTAACTAGACCCAGTTCCCAAAATCAAAGTGGAATAGGAGTATTTAACTCATAACCACAGGAATACAACTAGAACTTTAGTATTATGTAAATTACAAGTTATATGCAAATAGCACTGCCAAATTTCAACATTTTTATGTGACGTAAAAGTGGAAAACCAACCTTGCATTTCTGAACCATGTCATCAAAATACTGCTGCTCTTGCTTACGCAGAGTCTGAAACTTCTCTACTGTATCAATATCCACCTTATGTTTAGTCTTTGGCTTAGGTGGCTCAAAGGGGCAAGTCAATATAGCAATTTTAGCATCTTCAATTTTTTTTGGCATCTGAGGATGACTCATATCCTTGTCAACTACTATGCCGTATATTAGTTCAGTGTCTTCCAACTTGCCTCCAACTTTTCCCTCAACTTTTATCAGATCCAAATTAACATCCTTCCTCTCTAAATCTGCAACAGAAAGAACCGCTTTAACAGCAATCTCAGCCAAACTGCGCTTGCACCTATTCACACTGCAAAACAAAGAAAGGTATAAATATTCACAACACAAACAAAAAAACATAAGAAGGCCACTCCCTTTTGAAAGTTACACCATTTCTTTTACGGAATATAAAAAATTCCCAAACAAACAAGATTAAAAATCCATGATGCACATTTCAACTTTTTTTTTTTGAAAAAAATAAATTGTTCTCTAAAGAACAATGTTCAGACAAGCCATGCCACACAAGAGCGAGTCTTGGTCTTGGGCAACTATATTCCGACATATTCAAGACAAATGTGACAAAGATGTAGACATTAAGATGGATGAATTGTCATACAAAATTGGACAAGATTAGAAATGAACATATTCGAGGAAAGGCATATGTAGCACAAATTAATGACAAGAACAGGGAGTTTAAGATGGTCTGGACATGCGTTACAAGAACCATCAGGTGAAGGTAGGAAAAAGAATAGAGATAGACCTAAAATCATGTGGAAAGATATAGTCTTTAAGGATCGGTCTTTATTTAAGATTGAGGCAGATCTAACCTTTGAAATAGAGATTTTTCGACAAAAAATCAATACAGCCAACACCATCTAATATAGGATTAAGGTTTGGTGATTGTTGTTGAAAAAAGAAGATCCCTTGTAAAAAAGCTAAATTGGAGTTGTCACAAACAATAAGCTAAACTAGATTACAAAAATAAATATGAAGATCTATGGAAAAGTGAATTTCATAGCTACTAAAACTACATGCAACATAATTTTAACACGTGTGACAAAACATGTGCTGTAAGTACAATTATGTTAGGATCATATTGTTGTCATCACAATTATGAGACACTATCAATGGTGGCACACCCAAAATAATCTTATTTATGTGCAATAGCCATAGGTGATACAAAAGAACCATTTATGATTTGGCATCATAAAGTAAAATAAACAAACAAGCAAGAAGTCTTATGTATTATGTTGGGAAACTGATTGCTGTAGGAAAAAGTATAAAACTGGAAATGCAAAACATCTCATCCTACAAGCCATTAAAGGCTAAGAGGAACTCCTAGACATAGAATTGAGTTTACATTAAGAATGCTTCCTGTTCAGCGTAACAGAGAAGAGAATAGAAGCAAACTTACATCTTTGAGGACAAAGTAGTCATGCAAGTTTGGACCAAGGGCTCTATATTAGTCACTCCAAAATCGAACTTCTGTGCTATCCGCTCCAAATGTTCAAATGCCATTCTTGAAGCCATCTCATAGCCCTCAGCTATCCGAATGGGATGAATTCCACGTTCTAGAAGCTTCTCAGCCTGTTCCAGGAGTGCTCCAGCCATAACAACAACACCAGTCGTTCCATCACCAATTTCATAATCCTGACTCCGAGATAACTCAACCATCAACTTGGCAATCTGATTATCCACATCCATCTGCTCCAAGATCGTAGCACCATCATTTGCTGGCAAAATAAACAAACCGAAACACATTAGAGCAGCTCAATCAAACAATCAATCTCACTCGCACACAAAATGCAGTAAATTCCAAAAGGCAATAGAAAAAAGTAAGATGGACGAGAACTTATAAAACAAGGCCTAGCAAATCGTATTTCCGGGCTCAAAACGGAGTTAATCTAGATGTCACGAGGATAGATAATACCAAATACAATCTCTACAATTATATTCGTAAATTTCCACTTCAATATGGTAAAATCAAGTTCAAACAGCTATAAACAGGCAAACTCGGTTTACTTATATTAAAACGGAACCATTAACTGCACCTCAAGTCTACAAAAACTAACCAACCCTACTCAACCATCCAACAAGAGTAAAGAAAAACAACGCATGGATCAAAACAAACAATCAACCGAAGTATCCAAATTAAACATTAAACAATAAAGAGTAAAAGGGGAGGAATGAGCGGGAAATGAACTGACTAATGGTGACATCGCCATCAGGACTTTGAAGCATCTTGTCCATGCCCTTAGGTCCAAGAGAGGTACGGAGGATCCGAGCAACAGCTTTTCCGGCGGAAATATTAGCTTTCTGAGCATCAAGACCTCTCAATCGAGTCTTCCGCTCCTGCTCTTTTAAGATTATAAATGGCCTACCATACTCGTCGAAGGCCAACGCCATTTCTCCTCGATTTTTCTCCTTTTTCAGTTAATTCTCTTCACTTCACTCTCAGCAACTAAGGAACAAAAATAAAACACGAAAGGATTTGAAAGAAAATGAAGAGAGACGGAAGAAGAGTGTAGAAGCAGAGCAAGTAGTTTTAAACGCGTGCTGAACACGCCCACCCGCTCGCTCGCTGACTCGGTTTTTCCAAAGCCCTAACTCGGTTTTCTTTTCACAGGAGCCCTCTACGTCTTTTTATTGTAATTGGGCTTTATATAATTCTGAACTTTTGTTTATCAAAATGGCCTTTGTTTCGATACTATGGGCTCATGGGCCCAAAATTTATAAAAAAAAATAAATTTAATTAAATTAGATATTATAGTGCTAGAGAAATTGTGAATTATGGAAAATAAATATTTTTTATATTAATATAGCTAATGCCAAAAGATGAGGGAAAATAGGATCATACTGATTATATGTTTATATAAGAATTCAAATATTTTAAATAAATAAATAAAGTGTAAATTTCACAATTTATTTTTTAAAATTTTAAAATAGATAGAATTTATCCCAAAACTATTTATTCATCCATTTTCACTTTTAAATTTTTAAAATACTTAGAAAGTATTTAAATTATCTATTTTATAAAGTATAAGAGCTTTTTTTCTACTTTTTAATTTATAATAATGACATTTGCTGACAAAAAAATTAAATACGTAAAATTCAAGTCAATATTTACCATTGAAATATCTCGTTATTATTGATAGATAATGAAAATAAATTATTAGTTTAAATCACAAAATATATATATATATATATAGTAATGGGAACTTGAATTAAAGTGTATATTTAGTGTAACAAAAAAGAAAAAATGTGGAATTGACAATCTAAAAATAGAGAATTAACTGAAATTAGTAATAACAAACTTTAGCCATTCATGGCCAACCTTTTTTTGCTCATTATCACTAATTACTCCCTAATCACAATAACTATATAACCATTACCATTCTCACCCTTTCTCCATCAACTTTCTTATCCTTTAGCAGTTTTTCTCTATATATCCTTAGAGAAATACTGCATTTTCCTAGTGAAAAAATTAAAAAAAAATGGCAATTAGCAAGTCTATTGTTCTTGCCCTTCTCCTTGTTGCCATCATTGGTGTGGCACAAGTAAAATCAGATACTTCCTCCGTCGCTGCCTCAGCTCCGTCCGACAAGACTATCGGCAATGAGGGTGGTGCCACTGCTGATGCTCCTGCTGCTGCTACTGCTGTTGCTGCTGGACCTGCGGGCAGTGGGGGTGCTGGAGCACCCTCATCATCTACTTCCGGTACCTCTGCCATTGAGTTCTCCACTATTGTCGGAGCTACCGCTGTTGCCGCCGGCTACTTCCTTTAATCGTGTAAACAGAAAATATTTTCTGGAGAACTTGTTATCTATTTACTAACTTAAAAAAAAATCATAAAGCATATATGTATCGAATTTAGTTAAATATTTATTAAATTATTCGAGTTAAAATTCTAACTAATGAAAATTCATGTTAATTTAATTTATATTTTCATAATTTTATGTGTTACTGTACCTTTAAATAAATTTTATTTACTTGGTATTCTAAGCTAATATAAATAAATGAAGTTGAATTTCTTCTATACTTTTTCCTTTTCAATATTAATGCGAACAAAATGTTTTTAGAATGGGAAATTATGTTAAAAAGAAAGAGAAGTTTAAATATGCATTTTTATGTTTTCAAATATATATATATATATATGTATAATTAAAAGTAAATGAAAAAAATATTAATGATTTAAAGGAAAATAAAATTTCTAATAAAAAATTAAATATAATTATAAAAATGTCTTTATGTATAAATATAACAAATTAACATATAGAGCTTAATAGAAGAATTTTGTAAGTTCATAACGAAAATTGAAGATACGTGTTGTAAGTACATTAGATGAGGAATACACCAAAAACCTCAAAAACAAAGGACAGAATATATACATATCGAGGCAACCAGCGGATAATTGCTATGGCTGCAATTTTCATCAAGCAAGCACACGCCAAGATACCAAGTTCGCAGCTTGGAAGATGATGTAGCCTGCTGCTCATGCACGAATACATCAAGCACCGAAGCCTATAATCTAATGTACATTGTAAAACAAATACAAAGAAAAGCTAGATCCTACTGTACAAACAACAAATGCGATTTACACAACATTAGACAAGGAATCTCTACACTCAGATGTCAAATATTTACAGCCATGGGGCCTCATGATCAGTACAAAGCTTTCACAAGCTTGCGGTCAAAATAAACATTGGCGGAAGCCAAAACAGTCAGAGGATTCCTCTGCACAATTGGCACATCAAAACCATTATGGAAGCAATCCAGTGACGACAGCCCATTTAATATATCTCCTCCGGGAAACCAACAAAGACAGAATCAATCATGACAATAAAGGGCTGCCCACTTCAGGATCTAAGGTCAAAAAGACATCCCAATGTCAATAGACATTCAAAAAGTAAGTTCGTCATATAGAGCACCCACAATCTGCCGCAAATGCTCAAATATGTTAGAAATACCATGACAGGACAATCCTAACAGTGAATCCAACTCCCTAATCCATTATTTTTTAAATCACATTATACGAGGGCATTAGCTTATTATAAGACACAGGGCAAAGTTTAGTTGAAACCAGCATAATTTGGGAGTTGGAAATACATAAATGAGTAGACGTGCAGATTCTCCGAGCAACTGCTGGAATATCAGTGTAGCAAAACCATTGGAACAATGATGAGCATCACTTGGAGATAACGAGTAATTGATACATGCATAGCCACACGTTTCATAAATTGGACCATTCCCTTCATGCAATGAATATGCACGGAGACAAAGTAAATACTTCATGCAAATAAGTTCTAAAAAGAAAATATTATTAAGAAAGAAAACAACAAAATTCGTAACTGGATTTATATCTCTTTCTAAAGGATATTAAAAACGAATGCAACAGACATCACAACCAAGAGAACAAGAGACAGTAAAACAAAATTCAAAAGAACAAGAATCTCCACTTTGACGATTCCACTTATCGCAATCTTAACAGCCAACGGTTAGCTACTCTATTACACCAAACAAAGCTAGAGCCTTCCATCTTTACCTTCAGCATAACCAGTAAACATATCCTTTATTTTGATAGTTAGACAATGAGGACTGCCACAATTCTCCAAAAGGAGCGGCATCATTTTGACAATTTAAATGATTACTGCAGCATGTGGTGCATAACATGCATGACCTTCTTCCCATCAAATTCCCATAATTACCAATATATATATATATATATATATACTGCCTGCACCAGTAGAAAAGTTTCTACTTCCAATTAGGAGTACCATTTATCCAACTAATGCAAATGAATGAATATATTTGGTATTACAATCATACACAAGCATAAGGAACAGAGGGAAAAAAAATTATTATCATAATCTAACTGAGCTGAAGACTAAAAATTCAACTCAAACTATGTCGACCTAGCTGACAGTTCCTAGCAGTGCCTACTTGTAATGTAATTAACTGCCATCCTATGGATTTTTGAAAGACTTCTGGTAACCAATGAAAGAATCAATACAAGGTAGCCACCTTCTCTGTTACAGTTTAGACCAAGTTTCAGTATTGTACAACTGCCTCAGACACCCAGTAAATATGGAGCTGAACCACAAAAAGCTGGGATGTCGGACATGAATTGAGGCGTATGATGGATGTGGAAAATGATGTTATTCCAACGAACAATGCCATCTCAAAACGTCTAATGAATCATCTGCGAAATTGATTTTTGCATTAGTACATCCCTTTAAAAACAGGATTTGTGCGGCATATGCTTGCTCCGTATTCTTCATATTCTGCTTTTGTATGGCAAGCCTGCACAGAAGCAGACCATTTCTTTTAAATCTCAAGTCCAGATTAGAATCACGAGCAAATAACAAAAAGTGGGGAGGACATTAGCAAGCAAAAGAGACAATGAAACCAACCCAAGAACCACAAAAGTTTCCCTCTCTCTCTCTCTCTCTCTCTCTCTCTGTGTCTATTCAAGTTTTTTGTTATTAACATAATCATTAAACAACCATCTTAATTTCATTGTGGACCTCTATCAACAGTCGGTGTGAATGGCAAATCAGGACGGAGTCAATTGTGTGTCAATAACAATATCACAATCATGATCCCAGCAGAGCTACCTCCATAAGAAATTATACTTTTCGCGGTAACCACCACAACGATAACAATAATGCCAATAATAACAAGAACTAAGCCAATCTAAAGCAACAGAGTTTAACTCAACTAACCTAAAAATTTAAGTATGCCAAGACTAAAGCATGATTTCACCAATCTGGATCTCTATTCTGTTCATAGCCCAAAACCAAACAACATCACTGATGGGAACTTGAACTTCGATTTAACAAGACAGCACAAAAAGTTTCTCCTATTCTTAGCCCTACATTAAAGTTCCCATTCGAATCTAAAGCAAATAAAAAAAACACTTGGGAGATTAGAAGTTGCCAAAGAAATACAACATATTAAATGAGAATATAATCTGGATCTATTGCACTTAAATTTTCTGCATCGCCATTAAAGTTTTTGGAAGCATAAATTCATACCGCAAAAAATTCAGGTGTTGATGCAAGTACTGAACCTCCAAACCAAACAGCAAATCTCTGGATGGGATGACTGACTACATTTACTTCCACTGGATGTGACTGGAAACGAGAAAATATATAAATCCTCAAGACTTCTTATGTTGTTAATAGCTGAAAAGTGAATGACATACAGTTCAAAATGCTTACTTTTACTTCTGTATCCAGTCTAGCTTCAGATGCAAGAACCCGTGCATCTACAATCTTCTTCAGATCCCGTTGCAACCTTCTGCCAAAGTCCTTGAACATGGTTGATCCCCCAGACAACACTATATTCTGAGAGGAAAAATCAAAACCAATATGCAACGGTAAGAGTTAAGAGGGGAAGAAGAAGAAAGAGAAGAAAAACTAAAATAAAGGTAGAAGCCAAAGACACAATGTGCAAATGCAAAAACTTGCAAGGTTCATGTCTGCTTGTACTCGGCTGAAAAAACTTTATTAAACCAAGAAGCCAATGGCACAATGTACAAAGAAAAGATTTGAAAGGCTCATATCTGCATGTACTCGACCAATTACTACCCCTTGATGGATATGTGAGAAGAAATAATTCATCTAATGTTTAATTTAAAAAATAAAAGAAAGGGGGAAATTAAAGGTGCAAGTTCTTACTTTGAAATCTCAAGATCATGAAGAATATAATGAGGCATGGGAATATGATCAAGAAATCAACAAAAAGAGTCGGATTCATGACATGCAGTACCCAAAAAATAAAAGTTTGCCTCATCAGGATTATATCACTTTTTTAAAGTTTGGGGTGAAATTCTTATGCTCATTTACATGCCAAAGTTGCATTATTTGTCTTCCTAGAAGTAGGTAACTCACCTTATACAAAGCCCTCCTTGTATCAATTGGTGCAGACTGAATGCACTTGTCTATTACAGCTGGTAAGGGAGTAGTGAAGTCACTGCTATAAATCTCAGGATTAAAGAAAATCTGGAGAGCAAGTTAGCCAGTCATTAGGAAAACAAGTAATGCAGCATGTTTACTGAATGAACAAGAAGCTAAGTTGGCCAGTGTTTACTCAATGTTCATCTTCTTTTTTTTTTTTTTTTTTGGATGGCATTTTCAACATATTCTAAAGACATATCCTAAAGAAGATAACTTGCGGCTCTTCCTAATGCTGCCAAATAATCTCACAAGATAGGCTAAAGAAAATCAGTTCCAAGCAAAGAAATATTTTCATATTTTCATATGATATTACACTAAGTAAGAAAAGAAGGGGAGGCAGGGGGAAATAAACTAAGAAGAGCCATAATAGTTACTGAAAAGAAAACCAAATGTGCTCAGCCCCAGGGAAGCATCTCATGAAACAGAAAACCTCACAAAATTACTGACAAAGAATTTTTGTTCCCTGTGATAAGCAAATAATTTCAACAAGTGGAAGATTCGCAAGGCCATTAGCTCCTACAGCTACCAAGACTTCACAACCATCTTCAGAAATTGTTCAAGGGAAAAGAATTCTATTCTCATTGATCATCTCATACTAATCAAGGCAGTACTTAATAAAATATGAAGCATTTTTTAGTAGTCATTCAATATAATATTTGAGACTGTTACAATAAGAAAAGTAACCGAAAATAAAGTTAACAAACCTCAGGCCCAAGAAATCGTTCATAGCCAATGTCACAAGAGTAAGGAGCCCCTGTTTTGGGTTTAATCCCTCTCCAGTGCTTAATATACTTGGCTGGTTCTTTGTCATGCTTATTGAACTCCTGGAATGATTTGAGAGCTCATGAATCATATTTATCATCAAAAACATCCGTGTCACATAATGTTATAGAATAGCAGCATAGTACATTATCGTGCCTATTATTGTGGAGCAACAACAACAATCACATGCACCATAATTTTATTCATCTAAAAATGTTCACCAACATAAAGATTACCTTAACAATGTCGGAGCAGCTGTAACAATACATTTCCTTCACTTTTCGAGCCACATCAAATGAATCTTCTGGTGGTACATTTTCTCCCCTTTCCTTAAATAAATAATTTTAACAAGCAAGCAACCATTAGTCCAAATAGTGATCATACTATCCATACAAGATAACAAACCTAAAATTATTAGCAATAGAAACATTTAATGATTTCCAGGAGTGTTGACCGAAAAGGCCAGTCCAGTACAGGGCTCTGTCTCTCCCGACAGCATTGAAACCCTTATTCTTCATTTCAGTTTCTTTTAACTCCAAAACAAAGACAACAAACTCCAAGGAGCACCATATGGTAAAACAAAGCAATTAAAACCCAAACACCCAAATTTCCAAAGTTAAAAAAATAAGAATTGCCTCCAGAAAGCAACTGTGTACTATACAGTGTCGCATTCAGCAAGTATTCAATAGACATAATTAAAATTATAAATAGCAACAGGCAACTGATCTAAAATCACATAGATATATAATGGATCATTGATCATTTCCCCCTGCCGCAAGTTGCAAGGGAAAAACTAAGTTGTAGTCAAAGCATACAAATCCAACAAGGAATAGATGATAATACCATGAGTCTCATCCATGCACAATGCCACTAACATTATGAAGGTACAGGTTGTGCTTCTATTTAGGCACTTGCACTCATGCAGCTACTGAACACAGGCCTAATAATCCTATTTTGTTAAGTGAAAGGAAAAGGAGAACTCAAACTTTTCTTATCCCCCTGTATCTGAAAACAAAAAAGTGAAAGAAAGTACAAGATTTTTCTCTCAATCTGTAAAACTTTATAACCCACAAAACCTTATGAGAACTTGTATGTTCTTCCACTCTCCCTCTCTCATTTATAATTACCCCCTTTTCCAATCTCAGAAACTAAACTAATTAGAGAGTAAAAGATGCTATAAAAAGCCCATATGTTTCATTGCTCCTCTCTCTCATTTATAATTATCGCCTTTTCCTATCTTGGGAACTAAACTAAACAGAGAGCAAAAGCTGCTATCAAGGAATTATATCTACATAGCACTTATTATCAAGAGGCCTTAATGTTAGATGAAAAGAAAGACGAACCCGCATGAGCTGCTGGACAAAAAGGGTAACATCTTTCCCAGCAATAGGGATTGATTTAATGCTGCTCCCAATAACATAACCATCGGCAACAGGTACAATATGGGTAGCCCCATCTCCAACATCCACCACAACCCCTGTCATCTCACACTGAAGAAAACTGTAAATCAATCTCAAAGAAAGACATAGAAATAATGGGTTTTAAGCTAAAACTACAGAAGGAGAAAAAGAATAAGGCTATGATATAATAAAATGCATCTCCAAGCATTGCTTTGTCACGTTATCTGACTGCTTAATCATGATTAGGAGCAAGAGAGAGAGAGAGAGAGAGAGAGAGAACAAACAATAAAAAGTGAATCAACCGCCAAAATTCAAATCCTTCATGGAATAATGTTTTAAAAAATCCACGCCAGAAATAAAGGTACAATTAGGTAACCAAATGGAAGAGTGGCAAGTTGTAATAAATAAATGTCTAATAGCAAAAACCTCGATTAACTATATTATCCATACCACACTGCCAACCTTTCAAAGCCAACATATAGAGGCCTCCAGTAAAAACAAATATTTAAGATTTAAGGAGAAATATTTTATCAGACCAACACCCAATAAGCCACTGAATTCTTAATTTATTGTTTCTGATACTGATCCATATGAATTATTCTAGAAAATTAAAACACCTAAGCAATAATGCTTAGTTGCAATGACACAAATATATCAAATCCAAAGCCTCTTAGACTTGAACACAAAGGCCACAAAACATTGCATTTACCGTATTTAAAAGGTTAGTCTCTCTTATTCAACTCAGCATGATAAAACTTAGTTCCATTTAAGTTTTGATCCCATCAACAATTCTAGACTCAGGCAATTCCTCCAACGATCTCCTGTGGTACTAATATAAATATATAAATCCTTTCATTACCAGAGCTGCACATCACTAACATTTATGCTTCTAATGAAAATATCAATGTAAGGCAAAACTTAGTTGTGATTAATAATCCTGATTGGTTTGGCTGTGCAATACTACTCTGTTGGACCATTAGCTAAATTACTAGAGCTAAAGTAAAATATATAAGCTCAAGTTAACATCTATCTGCTCATAACGAAAACACCCAACTGTTAGCCAAAAACATTGAATAAAGGGGATTCTCCACAATTTGACAAACTCAACATACAAATCAAAATTATCCTCTCATTATGGGATTCTCCATAATGCGACATCTCATATTCACATACAAATCAACATTCTATTTCAGCTTTGGCGATATATGCACATACGAATGCCTCATCAATAAGTGCTACCATATTTCATTTAATTGCCATTTCCATCCACGCTTCCAAGATCCAATCCATTGGATAGCTTTAATTGGACAAACAACATAATCCTCAAAACTTGAAATTCCAGCCTACAGCAATTTCTTCTCATTAAGAAGCACTCCATCTTCATTCAAGCCTTAACTGAAATGTACATAAAACCTACCTTGGATGTGGTGTACCCCGCTGCTAGAGCAAGCACAGAATTGACAGCGATATAGAGCCCAGGAACATTAAACGTCTCGAACATAATCTCACCGGTGTACTCGCGACTTTCCGGTGCAGTAAGTGGGCTCTCGGTCAAAAGAAAGTAATGATCCTCTGGATCGCAACGCAAATAATTGAATACACACTGCTGCCAATACCTTTCCATGGCATCCCAATTATCGACTTGACCATGTTTAATTGGATAGCTAAGATTATAAGTATTACTGGATCTCGATTTGGAAACCGCCTCTTCTCCAATAAAGAAGTCTAGATCGGCCATAACCCCAGCGCTATGCTGGGCAAGCCAATTCGCCTTTGAAGAAGTTCTTGATTGATTCAGGAAAGACTCGTTAACAGCAACTACAGTTGGTAAAATAAAACACGGCTCTACATTTCCGGCAAAACCCATTTTAGTATACCTGCAAAACGACCAAGAAACCAAACAAAGATTCACAATTCTGCAAAATCCCAATTTCTTCAAACACATTTAATACCCCTTTTAAGTTTAAAAATACAGATAAAAATCAAGAAGGGAGATAGAACATACCCGGTGCCATTGTCGATGACAACAGCAGGGCGAGAGGTAGGGTCCATTTAAACAAGAGACGAAGAAAAAATAGCAGTGGAGAAACCGAAGAAGGACCTGCGAAGGAGATCCAAAAGAGTGTTTAAAGAAGGAGAGGGTCATGGTCGAGAGGGGCGCTTAGAGAAGCGCAAAAAGGGAGATAATTCGGTGACAGAGATAGACTTGGATCCCAAGTGAAAGCAGCGACCCAACGGCAATGGTAGTTCAGAGTAGTTGGTGAATAAAAATGTACCCATTTCAAGGTCTCTTCATCAACTTCATCGTCACCACCAACACTAAATCTACTTCAATTTCTCTATCTATCATCAATTTGTGTGTGTGCGTGTCAATGTTCGTGAATTCCTATTTCGATACTTTTCTTGGCAGTCGAAGCTAAAAACAAAGCAAAGAATGAGAGCAACACAAAAACGACGACTTCCTCTCTCTATCTCTCTCCCTTCCCTTCTCTCTTTCTCGGGATTCTTTTTATTTTTATTTATTATTAAAACATCGCCAATTGACTGTTGTACTATTGTCCACCGTCAGATTTATAAGAATATTAAAATCGTATTTGACGGTGCGCTTCGCTGGTCCTATTGAATGTGTAAAATTCGAAATAATTTATTCTCCCTTTATATTTTATTCCAACACTTTTTTTTATTTAATTTTCCTCTTCAATTAAACAATTTTTTTATTTATTAAATTTAAATTGTTCATTTAATAAAATAAATGTATCAATTTTTAATTATTTAATTAAATTATAATATTATTTTATTTTTATCTAACGATGTAAATGTAATATATTTAATATATTAAATATGTATAGTTATCACCCTCAAATTAAAATTTTAATTCAATATATTTAAATATATTGAGTACATCTATTTTTTAATTATCAAATTAAATTATAATGTTTTTTATTTTTCATCCTATTGTTCAGATGAAGTACATTTGAATTTTGATATATTCAATAGAATTTCTCATTTTATAACAGACTTATTCAATAATAAAAAAAAATGTTAAATACTTTTTATTAATTATTTTTTATTTTCGTCCTTTTTTATTTGAAAATGTACAAATAATATTAAGTCATAATCACATTTTTTAATTCAGTTTCGTACGTAAAAAAATAATAAAATAGAAATTATTAAAAAAGTATTTAATAATTATTTTTAATAATATAAATAAAATGAAGCGATTAAATTATAGTGCTAAAAATAAATGATTTAATAACAAGAGACAAAAATATTGAAAAAATTATTGAAAGGATTTTTTTTTTCCTTTATATTCCCATTGTTAAAAATAGATTGTTGTTATTTGATGCTCCATTGAGTGATAACACAAGAAAGGAATATCTAGACATTTTTTTTTAATCTCTATAAATTATTTTTTTTCCTTTGACAATAACATCTTTATATAAAATAAAACTAAAAGAAAAAATGTTCAAAAAAGCCAACACATTGATTTTTATTTTTAAAAGAAAAAGTAGATCAACTGAAAATGCACTTCCAATTTTCATTTTGTCATTTTAAAATATAAGAAAAAAATAATTATTTTCATTAAATTTACCATTTCTTTGTATCCCCTCTCCATTAATATCTTTTTTATGGTAGTTCATAAAATAAATTTTTAATCATTAAAATTACATAATTCCTTTCTGAATCATTTTTAAAAGCTATTAAAATAAGACGGATATAGTAATTTCAATTATATGTGATAAATAAATTGAACAAGCTAAGTTTAGGTCAGTCATGATGGGTTAGGTTACAACGGATCGAGTTATAAATAGATAAAAAAATTCTAGATCTAATCGGATTGGGTTATTAATCAAAATGAATTAAATAATATAATATTATATTTTTTAAAAAATTAATTAAAAATAAAAAAAGTATGTTTGACATGTAAAAACAGTTATTTT
>CANXYI010461680.1:0-32501 GCA_948208565.1 Hura crepitans
AAAGACATCACCACATAGGAACAACTCAAAGATGTAGCAATTGATGTAGAAATAACTTTTCAGAATAAAGGATTCAAAAATAATAACGACGCTAAAAGCAATGATGGTAATAATAGCTCCGGTCAAACTATAGATGTCAACATGGTTAACACTTGATGCTTCTCCAAATTGGGTAGACTTATGTCTTAGTGCCTACACAAGCTTATAAAAGAAGGGTAGCTTCAACCCTTACCATACCAATTGCTAATAGGGCCATTTTTAGCTAAACATAGGAATGTTTTATATTGTGCCTATCATCAAAAGAGAGGGCACCTCACAGACGATTGCAACAACCTTCATCATGCCATTCAAAATCTCATTGATGCCAAGCAAATACCTGATCTAGAAGCTTAAAGCTCCTTTCCCCCTTTTCTTTTTAGTTTAGTTTAGTTGTGAGCTTTTGTAATCTTTTTAATTACTTTTCCTTTAATAAAATAAGACAATCGTTTGTATAAATACATTTGACTTTAATCTAAAAAGGGAAAAATTCTAGACCATATTAACTTTAGCTCCCTCTTGAAAGATAGATTAATGATTAATAGGCATCACTAGGAATCATGTATCACTAGAAATCATACACAACATAACATTAGCATTATAGAAGTCATGACATAAATGTACATGCGTCATACATACATCTACTAGACACTATGACTTCATGCATATTACTTAGGTTTAGTCATACATCATTGATCCATACATAAATTACCATCCACCTAGCATCACCTTATCTAATATAGGTGTCACATGTATTTAAATCATAAAAAGTTACAACCCATGAATGCACTTGGCATACTATAATTATCATCTATCATTCACCTTATACCATCTTACCTAGTATAGGTTTGACATGTATCCATCACATATCCACATGCATTTATAGTCATGTAATGTCTAGGCACATCATGTGTATCACTAACCTTTAATTTTACAATCATCCATTCAAGTTAAGCATAACATGGCATCATAAATGCTTGAAATATGCATCATACCATATTAACCATGTATCATGCTAACTATAAGGATCATCCTTCACTCAAGCTCTTTAAAGTAAAAGACTCACCCCTTTTCTTCTTTCAACACTTTTTCACCACAAAAATGGAAACCATACTCGAAACCAAATGCGAAAGTCAATTTGTAACTAAAGGCATGATAAACAAAGCAATGGTAGCATTAAAACAAAGGATAATAGCATTCGTAGAAGAAAGGATTCGAGAAGTCTAATAACAAGGTGCTTTGGAGAACTCAATGGGCATAAATTTGACCATGAGGGCAAGCAATAACCAAGTAACAAGGCCAAAGAAGATTTCCCATAGATTCACCTATTAGAATAAGCCTTTGTCCATAATGCTTAAGGAGTTGAAAGAAGAAAACCTCTTTCAACCTTTAATACTTAAACACTATTCCTCACCGCTTCCACCTAACCATTGCCATGACCTATACTGTGTGTATCACTAAAAGACTGGCCACTTGATTGACAATTACAAAGCCCTCAATCGAGTCATCTAAGATCTCATAGACTATGGTGAAATACCTAATCCTGAAGATCACCCGTCACCAAACCTCACTGTTATCCCTCAAATCTATGAAAAGTAAGGTTCTCTCTTCTTGATGTTTGGTTTGCCACCCCATGAGCTAAGTGTTGACCAACTACATGATCATGCCAATCAAGGATATGGAAGGATTTAATGAAGACTATCTTTATTTTCTTTTCTAATTATTTCTTTCCTCTATCTTTGAACAATTAAAGTTTAATAAAAGAGTTTTTGTCTTTTCATAAGCATCTTTATTCACCTTTTTCATTGCACAGCATAATACTTTTAAAAGTGAGTTGAGAGATTTAAAAAAAACCATATTAGCTTAATCTACATGTATCTCAAATGGTTCATGATTCTCCTAAGAATGGCACACAATTTTGAAGCTTAAAACTTAATTTTTCTTTGTAAGGCATGAGAAATATCCCTGAATATGAGATGATAGATAAAAAAATAAATATAAATAATAAGCTGGGGGTAATTAAACCCAAATGAATGCTTTCCTTCAATCTTAAAAGATGTCTAAGTTCAATAGGCTTTAAAACTTAAAAAATCAAATTCATGTTTTCCAAAAAAGGAATATGTCCTATCATTTTCTTCAAAGCTTAAAAGCTTGTGGGAACTATTTTTAAAAGGACAAACATTTTTTCAGTTTTTGCTCACACAAAAAATCCAAAGTTCAGAAGTTTCTAAACTCCAAAACCTCATCTTAAGCCTTAAACAATTAAGCATTCTTGTTTCAACCGTGGTTGCCCTCAATTAAAAAAAGAAGAAAAAAATTTTCTGATTCTCGCTAAGTTGATGAACCAAGAGCATGAACCTAGGAAAAAGTTAGGGAAATTGAGAGAAAATATTTAGTCAGAAAATCTTTGGACTAGCTAATAATAAGGATATCATCAATACAATACTCGAAGGGATAAACAACACAAAGATTCAAAACACTGGGGGGCATAAAGCTAGCACCCATGGAAAGCTACTTATTGATCTAGATAGTTCCATCAACCTCCAATGACAAGAGCTGCAAAAGTGCATATCTAGCCATTTCAAAAGGTGCAAGTCTAGATTTAATTACTTAGATCCCAAGCCCTAACCAAATGTGGATAAGTAGATTTAAAAAAAAAGCTCGTTAGGTTGAAAACTCGTACAGGGCAGCCTAGGCAAAAATTAGAGCATACCTCGCTAGATCAAAAACCTATAAAGAATGGTTTAGGTAAAAATTAAAAGTCAAGAAAAAAATATTTAGTTGGAAAATCTTCAGACCAGTTAATAGAAAGGTACCATACTATGCAATCACATATATTTGCATGCTTATTCATCATAATCACTCATTTTTTAGCCATATGTATTTAAATGCTCTCTACACTGAATTGACATTTTGCCTAGGCCTTGGCCTCACTATCATTCACCTTAACTCATCCTACTTCTCTACACCTTCCTTAATCTTTTCATCACCCTAACTTAACCTGTTCCCTCATGAGACATCTCACAACCTAGCCTACCACTTCACACTTTCACTTTTCTCAAACCTAAGCTTTTCCTACGATGAGTATGAGAGGAGAATAATCCTAATGACAAAACATGTATTGATTCATGCATTTAGACACATTGTTGCACATATATCACAAAAAATAAATTTACTCACTCACATTCATTTATGCATCTATTTTAGGAAAAAATACCCATTCTGCCTATACATACATTTACCTTCATCATACAACCATCACAAGAAGAACCTTCATTCATCATAAGTAAGTATGCATTCATCATTTAACATACATCTGAATTCATCATTCATCCATCATAAGAGATGATTCATTCATTTAGTCATTTAAGAAAAAGTTATATTCATCATATAGTTTTATATACATTCACCATTCATTCAGTTTCCTCACATACATCACTATGTTCGTTAGAAATACATTATTCATGCACATACCTTACTATATTCCTTTATTTAGAAAAGATTAGGAACTAACATGTATGTCATTCATCCACTCAATCACCATATTCATTCACTAGAGTCATCTTATCCACCACCTTCATGCTTTCACACTTATTCATCTAAGATAATATAGAGTGCAATCATTTATTCACTAGAGTCATCTTATTCATTCAAGAGAAAACTAGGTCACCAATCATCAAACACCATGCGTTAATTTTTTTAGTATGCATGCAACTATGCATCAAATACCATGTATCAATACTTCTTCAACACCTTTTCCTTTGAATGAAAACATGTGTCATTTATCTATATGTTTTCCTTTGCATGAAAACATACATCATTCATCTATATGTTTTCCTTTACATGAAAACACACATCATGCATCTCTATGCTTTCTTTGCATGAAAGCACACGTCATGCATCTTTAAGCTTCCTTTTCATGAAAACACATATTATGCATCTCTATGCTTCCTTTGCATGAAAAACATGCATCATTCACCTCTATGTTTTTGTCACATGAAAACACACATCATGTATCTCTATGCTTCTTTTGCATGAAACACATACATCATTTACCTTTACATTTTTTTCACATGAAAACACGAATCATTGACCTCTATATTTTTTGCACATAAAAACACGAATCATTGATCTTTATGTTTTCTTTTACATAAAAACATGTATGATTCATCTTTAAGTGTTCCATTCATTAATCCTTCACATGAAAATATGTATTAGACATCATCCCTCATCAATACATTTATGCATAAAAGACATGCATCGTTTATAATTCTTTAATATATTTCTTATGCATGAAAGAACACATTTATTTTTGAATCATCAATAAGTTTCCAAGTTTGTTATGCATGAAAAAACATGTATCATCCATCATATGAAAACATGTATTAATCCATTCACCCATGAATTAATCTTTACTCCAAATTGCCAACATTTTTTTGTTCGTGAGAATATGCATCTTCCATGCATATTAACCATATATGCAGTAAACTACCATATTTTGTAAGCCACCAATAGGTGCAGACATCAAAATTTACCAAGGGGTGTAGACATCAAAAGTCGCCAAGGGGTGTAGACATCAAAAGCCACTAAGGGAAATGACAAGCAACCAAAAGGTGTGAATGGAAAGCCGCCAAAGGTTAAGCCGTCGAATAGTGCAAATGCCAATATGTGAAATTGTGTATCAAGTTTGATCATGAAGGTTCGAGAAAATAACCTGTATCATGCAGAGATAAAACAATGAGCTGGATCGTGAAGAGGCGAAATAGCAAAACTTCAAGTACGTTACTAAGTCTTAAATACTTTAATGTGCATTATTGCTTTAGCATTTCACAACACACACCAAAGTAGGGGCAATTATAGATGTCTAGAATTTGAGCCTATGATGATAACTAGAGACAAGCTCAAGTAATAAGGCGAAGAACCTAGAACCCTAGTCTGCATAGACTAATTAGTGTAAGTTCGCCCAAACTTAAAGCCATAAGGTTCGCACAGATTAACAAAGACCTAGCCTAGAAAATTAGAGCCTACAGGCCGAAGTTTGCCCATATAAGGTGAAGCCCATGTCCACATGGACTTAAATAGATTGAGCCTAAAACAGTTGAGCCTAAAGCCGAAGATCCATACGAACAATCCAAAGCCCATGTTTGCATAGGCTATAGTAGATTCAGCCCAAAACTAGGCCTATGAATTACCAAGGTGGACCCAAAGACTAAGTTTGCATGGACTTAGAGCCCAAAGTATATACGAACTTACTGACGGAAAGCTTATAGAATTGGAAGCTTCCTATTCAAACTCTATCTCTTAATCCTAGAAGAGCCATCCCCTAAACGTATAAATAACCCTCTTAGGTATGAGAAAGGGGAGGCAATTAGAAAGCTAAAACCCTTATAATTTCAAGAGTTTAGGAGAGGACTTCAAAGTAGGATCGATCTATTAAACCTTTAGCCCACACTAAAATAATAATCCTTTCCAAAATCCAACCTTTTGTATTATTGCTTAAAGCTTATTTACAAGGTAAGATCTAAGGCCTTCTATTGTAATTATCTTCATTCATTCATACTATCTAGGCAAACCTATGATCTCCCATGATTGGTCATACGTGAGGTGATTCTATGTAATCTCCACATTGATTACATAAGTAGTTTTTTATTTTGAATTGTCTGATTGTGTATAATGACATGTTAAACTGTTGTGATCATTCTATAATGGACATCCTAATCGCACAGACCTACCTTAAGGCATGATAAAGTCTACACAAAGTTAATATATTGATATGTGCATGATCTGCCATTCATGTACACTGTTGTTCGATAACAGTTTTCCATTTGTTTTGTATACCATATTGATGTATTTTTATGTTGTTATATTATGTGATTATAGTATGAATATCATTGGTATGTGGAATTAATATATGGTTTGTACAAACTCTCTTTCATGAGGAATATAGTATATATGGATGAGCATACTTTATGTGTACTCATTTTTTTTTGTAGTTCGTATAGACTCCCTTTCATAAGGACCGTAGTCCATACAGATGACCTTACTTTACATATATTTGCTCTATCTTATAGTCCACATGGACTCCTTTTACAAGGAACGTAGTCTGTATAGATAATCATGCTTTTATGTGTATTCATGCTATTTTACAGTCCACACGGACTCCCTCTCATGAGGACTGTAATCCGTACAAACATCTGTTTATATTCCCAGTCCTTACAGATACACATGTCAATTTATATGTTCTCTATAATCAATAAATCTATAGTTTTAATAATGATAATCCCCTTTAAGCATGCATCATAATTCATTCATCATTTATGTTAAATAAGTTGTTGTAATTTCATCCTTTTTTTGGGTCCTTATGGACCATTATTTGGTATTACTAACCTTTTCTTTAAGTTGTGAACAAGTGACTATTTTGGCTAAATAAAAGGTTCGGATGGACCTAGCCATTCTTACATGCAGTAGTCCACACAGGCATATACTAGAGCATTATCGAGTCTGCACAGACGTGATGACATAAAGATGGGACCATATTATATGTCTTATGTTATCTCATTTGGTTTTGTACCTTTATAATGATCTCGATTATTTAGGTTGTAATAGGTAGTTTAAAAACTCATTTTACACACCAAAAGTCTAACCTTACATGAAATGATTTTCTACATAATTAATCGATATTTTCTTAATAAAATGGTTTTGAGTTTTCTTTAATAAAAGTCACATAGAAATATATTTTAACAAAGGTCAATCTCTTAGATATGGGAGTTAGGCAATTATCGCCAATTCATATGGAATTATAGGTAGTTGTTAGGTCAAACAATAACTAATAAATTACTCGATTTCTTGATGTCAATACGCACTTATGCTTGTTGTATATTTCAATACTACAATTTGTTTCTCTAAATGAAAAGGTGACATAAATGCTTTAATTAAATGCTTGCTCGCATGATACATGATTGATAAATGTTAGAATATAAAGGAAGGTATATCATAAGGACATTAATAAGATCTGATTTCAAACCATTTCTGGGCAAAAAATCTGTGGTCTTGTTGTAATGCTTAGTGGCGATTCCAAGCACAAACCACTCTTATCCCTAGTAAACAACATGAATAAATTCTACACCTAGGTTTTATGAACTTAAAAAAAATCCCTACTAAGCATCTACAAAAAAACATATGATGATATGATAATGGACTTTACTCCCACCTCTCTTGAGTTGTGGCTTTAAGACTTGTATGAAAGAACACCGCATTGAGGATAAAAACATTAATGGATGCTTTTTAACCTAGATAACCCTCACTAGTTATCTAAGTTATAAGCCTTCTAAAAGATATGTCATAGGTACTTAAGACATCATATTTAAGAAGTTCTTGTGGCATGCAACACATAATAAAACTATACTCTTATTATTCATGTATAATATTTCCATCTAATTTATCATGTCATACATATTCATCACCATCTTTATGTTATTGTTCACACTTTTACGTACTATATGGAAGAACATACACATAAATGATTAAAGCATTAAATCATTAAATCATTACCTCATGTATATCAACTTTCTTAAATCTTTCATTCTTTCATTCTTTAGTTCTTTCATTTTTTTATTCATACCTCATTTCTTCATAAGAGCTTCTTGTATCAAGATAAGGGACAAGTTGTGGTGGATTTCTTTTAATCCACCGACCTTCTTTGGTACTCGAAGGAAAAGGTGCAATGATTTCAAATCGTCATCTTTTCTTGGTACCTAAAAGTACAGATGGCACCTGCATTACCCACAAAGTGCATAAAAGTCTTGGTAACTGGAGCTACAAATCATGATAGATATGCTAAGTCCACTATTTTGGCATGCCAAACTATCTTGAGACATTCTGAATTATTAGGTAGAAATGGGTACATCATATTCTTTTCATAAGCTTCATTACATTTCATTCATGTGCACATCATTTATTTACATTTAAATATCAGACATTCACATGACATATGAATTATAATTTCTTTTTATAAACATCTTTCTTTACATACTAAGCTGAATGTTACGTCAAGCATATGCTTTCATCATACTTGAATTTCAAAAGTTTCTTATTAAGTTCATGGAATATATACCTTATGCATGTGTCATTAATCTCATATGAAGGCACTTTCTTTAATATTTATGATGATGGTATCCATAGGGTTTTTAAGTGTACTATAATGTAACACCTCAAATTTTTATTCATAAAGACGTAAAATGCCATCTCATCATATAAACTCATAGGCCACATCTAAACATTTTGTTATAAACTCTACTATGCCTTTCTTTATACCTAGCCACCAATACAAAAGCTTTAAATCTTGATACATCTTATTACTTTTAAGATTTAAACTATCAGCTACAATATGCATTTTCTCTATAATGCACTTTCTTAAATATGACACCTTAGGCACCCATCTTCTCTCTTTATAATGCGAACTCCTATCATTCTTTAAAGAATATTGAGTCTCCTTAACTTCTTGAATTTTTTTTTTACTATGGCCTTTATCTTAGCATCCTACTTTTGAGCTTTCTTTACTTGCTATAGAAAGTTTGATTTTATACTTAGTTCTACTACAATAACCTTATTTGGTGCCAAACTCAACCAAGCATTCAATGCTTTTAAAGCTACAAGGGAAGATAAAATGACACTAAACTTTTTAGAATAAAAGGTCTCTTACATTATCTCAAAGTTTAGAATTTGAAGAATTCCATACTTGCTATAGACTTCTTACTAAAAGGATTAACTACCATATTTGCCTTGCCTAGATGGTAACTTATAAGACAATTATAATCCTTAATAAGCTTTATTTATCTTTTTTTGTCTTAAATTCAACTTTTTTTTGAGTGGGCAAATACTTTAAGCTCTTGTGATCAGTGTAAATGTAACACTTATCACCATATAAGTAATGCCTTCATATCTTGAGAGTGAAAAAAATTACTGCCAACTCCAAATCATGAATGGGATAATTAAGCTCATATGCTCTTAAGTTGTTTAGATGTATAAGAAACTACTTTGCCTTTTTGCATCATAACACACCTATGTCCATTATAAGAAGCATCACTATAGATTACATAATCCTTACTAAAAGATGGTTGAGTAAGAACAAGAGCTTCCATCAACATTCTCTTAAGCTCTATTCAAGCTTAACATTCTTGTGAAGAAGTTTGGTAAGTAGAGAAGTTATCATGGAGAACTCTTTCACAAATCTCCTATAATATTCCATTAGGCCTAGAAAACTACGGATCTCTATGACATTCCTAAGAGGCTTCTAGTTGATGATTGCTTTGATCTTACTAGTATCCACCTAGATACCTTCTGATGAAACAATGTGGCCCAGAAAAGAAATATAATCTAGCCAAATCTCGCACTTGTTTAACTTAGCATAGAGCTAATGTTCTCTCAGAGTTAGTTTGTAAAACTACCTTCAAATACTGGTCATACTCCTCTTTAGTCTTGAAGTAGACTAAGATGTCATTAATGAACACTACCATAAACTGATCTAGATAACTTCCATAAACTGATCTAGATAGGGTCTAAAAACCCTATTCGTAAGATCCATAAAAGCAACTGGAGCATTCATAAGCCCAAAAGGCATAACAAAAAACTCATAGTGTCTATATTTAGTCTTAAAAGTTGTTTTTGGCACATCTGATTCCTTGATCTTAAGTTGATAGTACCCTAACCTCAATTCAATCTTAGAAAACACCCTAACACCTCTCAATTGGTTAAACAAGTCATCTATCTAAGGTAAAGGATACTCATTCTTCACTGTAGCCTTGTTTAATTGTCTATAATCAATATAAAGCCTCAAAGACCCATTTTTCTTCTTAATAAAGAGCACTGTAGCTCTTCAAAATGAAACATTAGGCCAGATAAAACCCTTATTAGGAAGCTCTTGCAACTGTTACTTGAGTTCTTTCATTCCTTCAATTCTGCTGAAGCTATCTTATAAGGAGCTTTAAGATAGGAGTAGTGCTTGACATAGTCTCAGTTGCAGATTCCACGGCTCTTTTGGGAGGTCACCCAAGTAGTTCATCAAATCAGAGAACTCCTTAATTGTAGGTATGTTGTCTACATCATAACCTTCTATCCTTGTGTCAATAACACTAGCAAGAAAGGCTATACACCCTTTCCTTAACAACTCCTAGTAATCATTACCGAGATCACATCATACAGCTTATTGGACCCAAGTCTAAAAATAATTACCTCTTCACCTAAAGGTGACTTCAAGGTAACCCATTTTTTCTCACAATCTACTATAGCTTAATGCTTAGCTATCCAATTTATGCCTAAAATCACATCAAATTCATGAAAAGGTAGTTTTATCAAGTCAGCTAAAAATTTTCTATCATGAATCAATACTAAGCAATCTTTATATTGCTTACGAAAAGAAACATTATGTCCTAAAAGGGTTTGCAATAATAATATCATGTTCTAACAGGTCAACATGCAAACCACTAACTTTAGGATGAGATACATATACATAGGAGTGTGTAGAACTATGAGTAGTAAGAGCGTAAACATCTGAAGGAAAAAGAATTTACCCATTATCACATTTAGAGCATCTTAGTCCTCTCTACTCTCATGGCATACACTTTAGCAGGAGTCTTTATCTCTGGTGGTCAGTCTATAGTCTCTGAAGTAGCCCTCTGGTTCTATCCACCCACAATTTATCTCTCAAATATTTTTCCACTTTGAGCCTTTAGTGTATTTGTCCTTGTAGCCGGTGTATCTTATCTCTTAGGACAATCCTTAATTAAATGCCCTTTAGCTTTACACTTGAAACAAGTTCCAATCTTTTTTAGACAAGGCTCAAAATGCTTATTTCCATAATAATCACATAATTGAGGACCTAATCCCTTAGATGTTGTGGTAGGAGCATTGGCTGTACCCCTATGCTATTGTTAACCACTCCTATGAGAATCATTACCTTTGGGTTGATGTGAGCCCATAGACTAATTTTGAAAAAACCTGCTCTTTTTGTTGCTAAAGGGATTTTAACTATGCTATCCCTTCTTTCCCTACTATTTTTCTTTGTTGCTAGAGTCTCTTAACTTGACTCATTCTACATTTATGGATGCATTCACCTACTTGGGAAAACTATCAATCTCTTGTTCCATAATTTGTACTCTAATGAAATCATTCAGCCTTTCCTCAAAATGGTGACACTTGTTTACTTTATTAGCTATAATCTTAGCATACTGATTAAACTTCAAGAACTCTCATTTATATTCAACCACTGTAAGCTACCTTTATTTGAAGTAAAGGAAGTCCTTTCTTTTTCTCTCAAAGTATAAGCTTTCAATGTACTTTTATTGAAATGAGGAGAGGAAAAACTCCCAGGTTAACTACTACGGTGTTGTTTTAACTCAGCTTGTCTTTTTACCTCAACCAACTATTGATGTGCTTTTTTATATAATGAAGAAGTGGCACCCTTCACTTTCTCTGCTAGGTTACAGTGTAAATCATCTAAAATTCATTCAATCTTCTCAAGGCAATACTTTGCTGCTATGGCATTATCTTTCGACCCTTAAAATCTTCAGCCCTATTCTTATAAAGCCTTTCTCTTACGGTCTTCATAGGAGGAGGAAGAGGTAGAGGAAGTTATGTTTGTGGTAGAGGTGGCTAATACACTAGTATTGGCTCTATGACCTATCTTATAAGGTCTTTTATTGGCTATAGAAAAGCAGTTTGTGTAGGTATACCATGAGAAACTGGAGAAGGTGTAGGTACTTTTTGTTGCACTTGGTTGCCAATACTAGACTGGCTATTACTATTAGCCTCATTAAATGGCTACAAAGATCTAGAGTCTATGTTAGCCTACATAAGAGAGGGAGAAACCGTATCAGCTTGACACTTTTATCTTATACAATTTCCTAGAATGCATGATCCTAAGAAAGCCATTATATCACTATATCCTAGAATTAACTAAACTTATGCTTTGATACTACCCAATGTAACATCCTTTACTTAATCCCTTATGAAACCCAATATTGAGGCATTACACTTTATACTTAAACACACAATACTTGGACTATAGCATATGAACATAGAACTTTAAATACAATTTAGAAAATTTCTTTAAGAAAACACTTGGAAATTATTAAAATGATTAATAAAGCATATGAATCATTAGGAAAAACTTTCCTAAAAATGATTTTTGATGCCAAAATTTCAGTAACATAATGGCTATCCAAGCATTGCCCAAAAAGTTTTCTTATAAAGAAAAGCACTTTTATAATCCATCATATCCTTATCACTCAGCCAAACTTCTAAAATTGCGTAGCAACAACTTATCAACTTGCAAGCACATATATATATCTATACCTATAAATATAACCATGCATGCATCATTCATCTTTATAATATTTTCTTAGATTACATGTTTACATCCACCACTTGTATCATAGCAGTAAGGGATATAACCAAAAACATGTTTATAAATACATCATACTCATATACCTAATAAGCCTTTTATATGTAATTAGTATAAGTGTATGCTAGAATGCCTATGTTCTATGAACTTCAAAAAATCCTTGCTAAGCACATACAAAAAGAATACGATGATATGATATTGGACTCCACTCCCACCTCTCTTGAGTTGTGGCTTTAGGACCTATACGAAAGAACATTGCAATGAGGATAAAAACCTCAATGAATAATTCTTAACCTAGATAACCCTCAATGGTTATCCAAGTTATAAGCCTTTCAAAAGATATTTCAAAGGTACTTAAAACATCATATATAAGAAGTTCTTATGGCATGAAACATACAATAGAATCATACTTGTATTATTCATGTTGTAATATTTTCGTCTAATTTATCATGTCATGCATATTTATCACTTTTCTCACGTTATTGTGCACATTTTTGTGTACTAAATGGAAGAATATCCACACATATGATTAAAGTATTAAATCATTAGCTCATGCATATCAACTTCCTTAAATATTTCATTTTTTAGTTTTTTCATTTCTTGATTCATACCCCATTTCTTTCTAATACCTCCTTGTATCAGAATAAGGGACAAGTTGTGATGGATTTCCTTTGATCCGTCGACCTTTCTAGGTATTTAAAGGCATAGATGTAACAATTCTTTCAAATTATTATATTTTCTTGGTACTCAAAGGTATAAGTGGTGCTTGCACTACCCATAAGGTGCATAAAAGTCTTGGTTGTTGAAGCTACAAATCATGGTAGATCTGCTAAGTCCAATATTTGGCTTGCCAAACTATTCTAAGACATTCTCAATTCTTAGATTGAAATGGGTACATCATAATTTTTTCATAAGCTTTATTGCATTTCGTTCATGTGCATATCATTTACTTTTATTTAAATATTAGGCATTCAGATGACATATGAATCATAATTTCTTCTTATAAATATCTTTCTTTACATAATAAGCCGAATGTTATGTCATGCATATGCATTCTTTATACTTAGATTTCAAAAGTTTCTTATTAAGTTCATGGAATGTATACCTTATGCATATGTTATTAATCCCATATGAAGGCACTTTTTTTTTTAATATTTATCATGATGACATCCATGGGATTTTTAAGTGTATTATAATGTAACATCTCAAAGTTTCATTCATAAAGACACAATATACGATCTCATCATATAAACACATAAGCCATATCTTTTGGCCATATATCCATCTCATTCAAGAGAGATTCCTTTCTTTAACATCATGCTATTATTCACATAAACAATGTACTCTTAATCATGTCAGATTAGTGTCACTATATCTTTTAGAGTCATATAGTTCATTTAAATCATTTCAAGATAATACATTAACTTCATTTGAGTTTAATATCTCATATTTAGCCTCAACTTCATCATATAACCCTTAGAATAACTAGACTTATGAAAGAAAAACTCATTCATGAAGACATCATGTTTCGATCATAGCATGAACTAACATGTTAAGTATCCATTTTAAGCTTAATTTCTCTTCTATTACTAATTTCATTATCTATTTCATACCTATGGCCCAAATCAACTTTCTATATCATTTACTACCCAATAATATTAAGCAAAAGTCATTTTTCCTTAGTCATAAGTTTTGGCCATAAATCAAGTTTTAAGCCCAAGTTCAAATTCCATCATATTTTTTACTTTCAACTATTATCAATTATTAATATTACATAAACAACTTCATTACCATGAAAATCTCCTCTAACTCGAAAATCTAGCTCATGAGTTCCATCAAACAAGGATCAATTTAGAGTTAAATAGGTTGAGAAACAACAATCTCTTTATATATATATAGCTTGCAAAATCCTTAATATTTTTTTCCAAAGCCTTAAATGCTCTTCCCTTCTTTATCTTTTTGAATTTAAGCCATTAGCACCTAAGTTCTCTCCTTTAGGATCAAACTTCATTATACATATACACAATCATAAGACATCTATACAAGCTGAAGAATTATTTACTTAACACTTTTAGTCATATTTAATTAGTATTTAATCAAGAGAGAGATAATCTTTTACCTATAAAAAGAAATCCTTGATCAAGCTTTAAATCTAACAATTCCTTTAATTCTTCACTTGCTTACTCCTATATTTGTGTTTACTTTAATCTTTAGTGAAGATTTATGTCTTTTGATAAGCTTTAAAAAACAAAAAGAATATGGATGAGGTGCTGATGCTGTTGACTTTAAGGAAAGGAAGAGGATAACACTATTCATCATTTCTTTTTCCTATATCCCTCTTTTATATAGCCACATGGATGGCTATGATTTGGCTATTTGTCAACCATCCCCTCATATTTTTAATCCCTTATTAAAGAGTTAAAGCTAATTTATCTCAACCAAACCTTATTTAATTAGTGTTAATTAAACTTTCTTTAAACCTTAGTTACTATTTGCTATTTCATTTTATTTGCTTATCTGTTGCTCGAATTTTATTTTTTATATTTTGACCCTAAAATGACCACGATTTGTTTTGATATTAAAAATAGGCCCTATTTATGAATTGTACTTTTCAAAAATTAAATTTGTAATTCTTAAGTCTCGGGGGGTCTCAGGTCCACTATTCTTGGCTTGAAAAGTAATATTTATGAACCAATGTCTTTAGGTTGTTACAAGGAAGTTGAGACTAAAGCCTTAATGGATACAATAGATATCTACT
Source organism: Hura crepitans (assembly GCA_948208565.1). Classification (NCBI taxonomy): domain Eukaryota; kingdom Viridiplantae; phylum Streptophyta; class Magnoliopsida; order Malpighiales; family Euphorbiaceae; genus Hura; species Hura crepitans. Next base: position 15,195 of record CANXYI010461680.1, read on the forward strand.
ATAAATTAAGTGGACAAGAATTGAACTTGGATAAATATTTAGTTATTTTGAGTAGGAATTGTACCCATCGACTTAAAAATGGAATTGTTGCTAAAATTCATATCTAGCATATAGGCTGAGATAAGTATATGGTCTCCCTTATATAGTCAGCAAATCCAAGTACCAAGCATTTAAAGAGATAAAAAACAAAGTGGTAAACAAATTGATGAGTTAGAAGAACAAGTTTTTGAGCTTAGAGGGAAAAGAAGCTTTAAGTAAAATAGTGGTGACAATAATACTAATTTATGTTATATCATTTTCCTCTTGTCAAATCCAATATGCAAAAAGTTCAACATGATTGTTTCAAGGTTTTGGATGGGAGAGGATGCATACCTGAGGAAGACCTATTAGATGAATTGCAATAAATTTGCTTTACTAACATAGTAGGAGGTTTGAACTTTAAGGATTATAAGGCATTTAACTTGGCATTGTTTGCATAACATGGGTGGAAACTAGTCATGAAAGAAGATTCCTTATTAGCAAAAATTTTGAAAGGTAAGTATTAGCCTTTCACCTCTTTTCTTAAGGCTGAAGAGGAATCTAATTCCTTTAGGGCATTTTGAAAGGAATAGAGGTGTTAGACACTAGGCTTAGGTGGAGGATTGTAGATGGTACATTAATATTTTATCTTTTAGACTCATAAGTTTCTATTCCCTTGAATTTTTTAGCTAACGTAAGATTGGTCTAAACAGAGTACCACCTAAAATAATGTAATTACTTCCTAAAATAAAGTACTTGCTTTCTCATCAAAATGGGGGAAGGGCTATAAAGATCCATTTATCAAAAGCTATTTTATGAAGGAGGATGCAAAGGGATGCTTGACGTAAGTGTGATTAGTATAGAGATAAAATTAGTTAGCATTTCTGAAGAGGAGGGAAGTATCCTTTCAAATTTAGGTTTAGAATAGCTTTAAGGGCTTTATTGTTAGGTTAAGAGAGAGTTCAAAATTTATCTAACCTCTTTAAAGAATTATACAAAAGCCTTGAGAGAATAAAGGTGCCTAATGAAATTAAAGTCTTTTGATGGAAAATATGACTCAAATCTCTTCCATTGCCCCAAAAATCCTAAGTTCGAAACAATAATTTCTAATAGTGAATAGTTCTCCTAGGACATCCTGGGGCATGAATAATGAGATGTGAATAGTGGGAAGTATGATTTATATGTAATGTGGGGATAAAAATGGAATGAAAATAAGATCATTTGAAAGTTAGAAAAATAAAAAAACAAAATTCATAAAATAAAGTTTAGGTAACGAGTAAATGAACAAGGCCTAAAAAGTAGTGCATAAAAAGACAAAATAATAAATAGTGATAAAGTGGAGTGACTAAGAGATTAATAAGCAAGTTAAGTGTGTTTAAAATAGATAAAAAAATGCTTAATTTAAATAAATAAGGGTTTGTAAGAGGGGTCATGGATAGGTGACATGTGGCATAATCCCTTCACATTTTTAGAGTATAAAAGGGCAAGAAAGAGGAGAGAGAAAGTATTTTCTTCCTCCTCTATCTTTGATAATCGACACTTATATTCTCCCAAATCACCATTCTTTCTTCTTTAATCACTATTAAAACAACCATTCCTCTATTATTTTACAACAAAACCTAAGAGTTATGGTATGGTTGCCAAAGAGCTTAAAGAAAGAAAGGATTCTCAAGAAAGAGTTTAATATTTCAAGAATAAGGGAGCGAAAGTGCATAAAAGATTACGGTCCCAAGGGATTGAAGGTGATTTTTATGTTCTAAGAGGCTTTAATTGAAGAACTCAAGTGCTATTCAAACCTAAAGTGAGATTAGCGCAACTCTGTTTTAGATTTCCTCAAATTCTCTACAATAGTTACTTAATCTTAATTCTTCGTGAAATATAAATTTTTGTGTGTTATGTAAGGATATGATAACTATATTTAAGCTATGAGATTCAATATATTTGTGCTAAATGTGATTTGGGAAAACATTTTTGAAAGATGATTAATTTTAGGTGATTTTGAATGGAGAAGGTGAAGTTGAATTTTGGAAATCAAGGGGCACACAATCGTGATCCCTGAAGAAATGTGAATCTGAATGTTGACTTTTGATAGGCACATGGTCGTAACATCTAAAGCTCAAGACCGTGGCCATTTATTAGATTGCCAAAAGATGTGAATTTTTCATAATTTGTTGATCTCTTTTAGAGTCTATTATTTAGATAAAAATTATGTATTATAATTAAGGAAAGTATACACTTGTATAATGTGAATTTGGCATTATATTGTGACAAATGGAATTGAGACAAATAATTTAATTACACACATACATATATAATCTTATGAAAGTAAATTTGATATATGCTAATACATGATAAAGAAATTGTAATATTCATAATAGAAATCAAAGATGTCATACATGGTTTATAAATACAAATTAATTGGGATAATATAAAAAGGAAATTCCTTAAAATTTGAAAGAGAAATAAATTAAGGAAGATACCCTTAGAGTTATTAGAATTTAATGGTTGTCATGAATTGCAAGTTTAAAAATTAATAATGTAAATTTATGTCTTGTATATGTCATGCCTCGACTTTTAGTTTTATTTTTCTCAAGTATAGAATGGCAATTGAAAGAAAGAGTGGGAATAAAACAAGTGTACAGATTGAGTAGAGTTGGTTGGTGTGAATAATGGAATAAAAAATAAGCGAGGGATATAATGGTTATTTTGTAATTTATCAAGGGTAAAATTTGAAAAGGGTAGTTTAAAGCCCAAAGATGAGTGGAAAAACATAGAAGGATGAAAAATATGAATATAACATGTGGGGAATCGAAATATGTAGAAAGGATGAAGTTCGAGAGATAGTTTCGGTGAATAGTGATATCAGGTCATGAATAATACTTTTCGGGGCTTGAGTGAACTAATTGAATGAAAGAAAAAGAAATTTTAAGACAATGTTAGGTGAAATTTAGAGTGGTAATGAGATTGTATGGGTGGTTAAAAATGCAGTTAAAGATCTTAAGGCAGTGTCCCAATGAAATAGTAACCTAGTTTTAGCTAAATAGTAAAATATCCAATTTAATCTCAGAAAAATCTAAAAATAGTACAATCTAATGGTAAAAAATTCTAATTAAGCCAATGGTACTGAGATTGGAATTTTCTAACAATCAAAAGTAATTTTCCTAAGTTAATCAAAATCATGAATATTTGGTTTAGTGGGTTTCTCTTAGTCAAAAATTATGAAATTTAAGGGACATGTTAATTAAGGAATTTCTAAATTTTTGGTGACCATTAGGAAATTTATTGAAGTCCTAAATGAAAAAAATTAATTTTTGAGGAACCAAAAATGCCTTAAATAAATTCTAGCCATTAAATTTCCACATGGCAAAATCATGGCCCTTGGTTGACATAATATAAAAGGGATTTCCATGGGGTGTAACCACATGTAACCAAGCCACCCTGCACCTTTCCTATAGCTGATGCCATTTCTACCTCCCCCTTCCTTTGAATTTCTTCATTTTAACACTTAAATACAACCCTAAATCCCAAGCTTATATCATAAAAATAATCCTTGTCCACTCTAGAGCTCCAATGTGATGTGAAAGTGTGCAAAAAAAAGGAGAATTAGAGGGGTATTTAATGATTGAAAGGTTAGGTTTTATAAACCCTAAAAGTAGTAAGTGATGTATTTTAAAGGGTTTATAAATTCCTAGGGTATTTGGCATGCTTATTTCAATGATTCTAGCTTCAAATTTAAGTTTGGTGTTGATTGGAAATTTTTATGAATTTTTCTAATGAGAAACTCATTATGTTTCAAGTGAGAAGGCGAGGCAAGCTTGGAAAAGGCAAAAACAAGGTGTGAAAAGGTTTATTGAAGACTAAAGGAATCAATTGTAAGTGCATTCAATAGACCTTGCATTCATTTAATTATATCTAAGAAATTCAAGTGAGCTTGCATGTATAGAATGCATGGATCACATGTGTATGTGTGTGTTAGTGATATGAACATATTGTGTGAATGATAATGCAATAAATTGAGCATAAAAGAAGTGATAATTAATGAATATGTGGGATTGGTAAGAATGGCTAAATGGTAGGTGTGTTTGTGTAAGGTAGGAATAAAGGTGTAATTGAGCATCATGAGTGAATAAATCATGAGGTGTGAGTGAATTGAGTAAAAAGAAATGGGCAAGTGGGAAAGATGCCAATAGCCAAATAGTGTGTGTGTTAAATGGAATATGATTAATGTGTGTTTATATGTATGTGATGCATAATTGGTATATATAGTTTGATTATACGAATTGGACGTGAACTAAGGTAAGGGAAAGTATATGGATGTGTGGTAATAAATGGCCAAAAGATAAGTTTAATGAAAATGATCATTTGGTTTATTTTAGTTAAGATAAATAAGAAATAGAAATCCATAAAACATAAAGAAAATAATGACTAAAAATGTGAACTAGAATTAGCTAAAACAAAGATGTGTGTAATAAGCTATGTGACTTAAAATGACATGACATCATATACGAACATGTGGGAGGCATAATTAATGACATAAACTGATGGGCAACTAAGTAAGTGAATTAAAGTAGAATTGGGAAAATGGGGATTGCCTCGTAATGTAATTGGTAAATACAAGTAAATAATATAAATTTTAAGATAATGAGGTAAAAATATTATGTGTATGGATATGTGGTTGAATATACATGGAACACAAAGATTGGACATAATAATAACAATACTGATTGTGTGAATTAAAGCCCATATGACTGGGACACTTACTAGATAGATTGATCGGTCAATTAGGGAGTCATGGCAGCTATTAGGATACTATGATAATGCAGGTGTAATCACAGTGTAGGTCTAAAAGGGCCACTACATAATTATTTACTTAACACGGGTGCAGTTACAATATAGGTCTAGTAAGGCCACCACACAACTATCTGTTTAACACTAGTGTACCAGCAATGTAAGTCTAATAAGGCCATTGCATAATTCATTATGTATAATGCTGGTGCATCAGCAAAGTAGGTCCAAAATGTGGACAATTGCATAACTTGTATATCCTATTATCTGGTATCTAGAGTGTGTCATTTTGAGTATGGGCTAAGAAATGGGTAAGTAAATGAAGACTAACTAACAAAATAGACATGGTGAAGAGAAAATAATTATGAAATAGAAGGGTTAATATTAACTTAAGTAATGTGATAAGAACTTAATGTTACAATCAGGTAAGGGAATTGGCTACCTAATAACCTAATTAAAAGTGATTAAAAAGGGAAAAATAACAAGGTTATGAATTGGACTTGGCGAATTGAATATAAATAACTTAAACTGGTAATAAGAGACATGCAAATAGATAGAATAGTGGAGTTATAAACTCATTAGGATAGCTTCCACCTAAATTAATTGTGGGAAATAAGTAGACGACTGGAATTAAATTGAATAAGAACCAAGCAACACTATGGATAGTGAATAATAAAATAATAGAGGAATTGTATAAGTAAATTAGAAGCACAGAGTAGTGAAATATGTTCAGAATATTCAAATACAATCTTGTACGATCATTCCATGCATTGTATGGCAAGCATAAAATGTGTGGTTGTTATCAAAATAAAATATATATACAATGTATATTTTATTGAATACACCACTAAGCCTTGTGCTTAGCACATCATTGTTGCAATACATAGGTAGTAAATAACAAGTTAAGGTGCATCCTTAAGCGAAGAAATGTAGATTAAAAGCTACACTTCTGGTATTACTGCCATGCTTTGTATAGTTAAGTATAGTTAGCACTCACGTATATATGTAAGGGAATGGCCTAAACCTATGGATATAAAATGTATGTGTGTACTTGGTTTTGTACGGTAATAGAATGAATGTTCAATGTAAATTTTTATGTTTGTAAAACAAATGAGGTAAAGGTAATCCTAATCATATTATATGAATGCTATATGTGTGTGAAATTTGGATATCATTGGGAGGATCAAATGGATCCAACAATATGGACAGGTTATAGAATGATATAGAAGTGTTGATTTTTTTAATAGGTTTTGATCAGATTATGTTATCAGTCAGTGGTTATGCCATCGAGTTTTTATTAAATTAACTTGGGAATTTGTCATGCTTACATAGTGATTTGGTTACCAAAATAAAAGACAAATATACATATGAGACACATATAAGAAAGTTGAAAGGGTAAAAGAATAAGACAAGATAAAAAGCTTAAGTTAAGACTAATAGAGTCACGTGTCATCTTTTATCTAGGTTTGGCAACTGGATCAGGTAGGGGGTGTCACAGTATGCATTTAAAATATCCCTTGAGATTCATTTTAATAGTATTATGTGGGATGTTATGCATGAGTTCTTAGTTCTTATGAAATTAGAAATAAACACATATATGTAGGCTTAATCTGAAATTTCTTAGTAAAGCAAATAATATGAATGTATATTTCTTTATGCGACTGTATCTAAAGGAAGCTTGATGCCTTTATGATCATAATATCTCTTAATGTAAGGAAGTTTATAATTCTTGCTATGTTTATTTTAGATGATGTTTAGAGTTTATGGATGATGAAAGTTGATATTAGTTTGAATGATCTAGAATGCCTTATAATTTGGGAAAAACATATTGGTAATGAACAGAGTCAAGTAGAATTCAAATTTAATAGAAATGGCTTAAAGATTTAAATTTATATGGCTGACCTAATGGGTCTCATAGCTATAACCCTTGAAGGAAGTTGCCTCAAATTCTAAATTTCTAGGACCTTAAGGCCGCAAGCTGCATCAGAGTAGCTAATGTAAAGTATTTTTATAAATGCTATATATGGCAATATAATAGATATGATAATGATATGGATAATGCATGATGACAAAAGGTGTGTACTCTTTAAGTGCTTGCACAAATTTGGATTTGTCTTATGAATGAGATGTCTTAAGGAATTTGACATAAATGGCATAATAAAGGAACCTTAATAATAAGTAGAATAACATGAAATATGTTAATGTGTGATCTCTTATAATTGGCATTATTCTCAATGAAAGTGAAATGGCATAGGAAATGTACTGTAAACAAGAGGTATGTATTCTTGATATGTTTAAGCTCATCTATTAATAAGCTATAAAAAGGAAATAAGTAAATGACATATGAAACAAAGTCTAAATATTTATTGTGTTGGCATGTCATAAATAGTCAGTATGATATCTCGATATAAGAGCCCATATTCTATCTTGGTTAACTGTATTTACTATATAGTTTGGCATGCCAAATAAAGAGTCTTTATTAGTAGGCCTATAATTCTCTAATGATCTGACTCTATTTTGTTGCACCTGGATACACTTTTAATATAGTGTAGGTGCTCATGGTACTTGTAAGCACTAACTTATTAATCCCCTAATTTTAAGATGTCTGATGATGATAATTAGGGAAACAACTCAAGTAAATTGACTTTGGTGATAAAGAACACCTAAATAGTGGGTGTAGACATCGGGTCTCAAGCTTCCCAAGTTTGAATTGCCTAATGATGAAAAAGAAAAGGGATAAGGATTCTTGGACCTTGGAAGCTCTCTTTTTAGCTAAAAAGCCTCTTTTTATTAAAATTTTAGGTGGGCTAGAAGGTTTGAAAAATTATAAAAATGTGTTTTGTGGGCTTTTTTTAGATGTTTAAAAGCTACACCATTTTAGGAAATAAAACACACCATTTTCTTTAGAGTGTTTTTTGGACAAAGTGAAGTTGTTTCGAATAAAATGACCATTTTGAGTTTCCCTTGAAATGAGTCGTTTTGTCACTTGGAGTTTTTTTTTAATCAAAATATTGTCATTTCAAGCACAAAACAACCATTTTGTCAGCAAAAAAAGCCATTTTGTCTAGTTATTAGCCAAAAAAATAACCCAGTTATAAATGAAAAAAGACAAAAAAGGAGTAATAATCTTGGGCAATGTGCAATCATTACCAAAAGAGTTCATTCCTCAAACACTACTAAAAATGCACAAAAAAAATTCCTTTCTTCTTCTTCTTCTTCTTTTTTTTCCTAACTAGAATATCTTTTTTGGCAATACTGGCCTCCACTATTTTTGAGAAAACCTGAAGGTAATTATTTTGGAGTAATTTTCAGTCTTTTATTTTCTTTAGGGATTAAGTCATCTGTCCACTGATTGAAAATGGTGATTTAATCCCTTATTAGCCATTTTATTTATCCTTTGTGTGTTTTTTACCCCTTTATTATTTTATACTCCTTTTTTATTTTTCTCTTTATTTTTGATTTTTTTATCTTTTATCATTTTATTGTATATATTTATTTTGATATTTTACTTTTTTTAACTTTACTTCTTATTGCTTTAGCATGATTAAGATTTGATTATTTCTATAATTAGGGGTTTTTATTTTCACTGTCCTTGTGTTTGGGGTTGATATATAATAGATCTGATCATTTTATTGTATATATTTATTTTGATATTTTACTTTTTTTAACCTTACCTCTTATTGTTTTAGCATGATTAGGATTTGATTATTTCTATAATTAGGGGCTTTTTATTTTCACTATCCTTGTGTTTGGGGTTGATATATAATAGATCTGATGTTTTTATTTTTAGTGGATTGTTTGTAATATTTTACATTTTTGTTTGGATCTATTTTGTTATTCTTGCATCTTACGCTTTTCTACTTAAAGAGGCAAAATGGTTGTTTTCCTTCTTTAAAAACAATTGTTTTGGCTTTATAGAGGATAAAATTTTCTCACTTGGTCCTTACTGATATTTTTATTTATTTCTCTATTTTTTTCCATATTGCCCTTATATTATGATATTCTTGATTAATTTATTTCTATACCTTTTTTATATGATTTTAATGTAATTTTATTATTTTTATTAGAATTTAATTTATGTGCTTTTTATGTAGTATTTTTTATTATTTAATTTTTGGAGTTAGAATGTATTTTAGGAAATTATCATGTATCATTTACTTTTATTTTCTTTCCAATCATATTTTTCTTGTAATTTTTTATGAATGTTGTAATAGGTAGAAAAAATTATTTTCACATGAAAAAGAAAACAATAATTAACCCATTTTTATTAATTAATTGGTATTTTAATAAAAAAAATAGATTTCTTGATTTTCCTTAAACAAAAGTCACAATAATAAAAAATGTATTTTATAAAAAAAATGACATGAGGGGACTAAAGTTCTGAAAAATAACTAATTATCCAATTTATTATATGTGTAATCTATATTTGAACATATATAATGCCTTATTAGCTTATAAATTACATGCAATTGAATATGCTTATTTTATTCCTAAACACTCGTGAGAGAAGGGATAAAATTATCAATTTAATAAAATTCATTTTGTATTAATTTGAGGTATAAATAAGAGTAGGATTCCAAATCATTCTCTAGTACGGTCCTATAATGTGTTTCCCAACTTTTATTAGTGGTGACTCTACCTACTTTTTGGTGCCCAATTGGCTTATTCCAAATTGATCATTAGAAATTATTTTAGGATTCATTGGAACATTTTCTCATATTTCGAGATTTAAGGTGGTGCGAATTATGTCGAGTCCTTAATCATTTTGAGTTGACCAATTTCAAAGGCCCTAAACATGAATAATGGCAACTCCATTAGAGATACCATGAGATCAAGCTCTAAAAGTAGAATCTCTAGTTTAAATTCATAATTTTATTCTTTTGCAAAATTGCATCTCATGATAGAGCTTTAGAATAAGTTAGGCATCCTTTTTTACCTGGTGGCATTTCAAAACACAAACCCATTTTAGCTCAATTTGGGGGCATGTTAAAGATGATATGTACCAAATTTAAGCCTTATACCTCTAAGATATATCAAGTGGTGAACCAATCGATCATATGCTTATGAAAAGATAAACCCATTATAAAGGGACCATGCTTGGATGACCATGACTTATGTGATCTAACTAAAAGCCTATATAATGACCAATAACAACTCCACTAAGGCTTTCTTGTAATTTGCATCTATATGGGCCTCTATTTGTGAAATATATTTAATCATCCTAAAATGTAGTTGAACCCATTCGACATCTTTTAAACTAGGACGGGCTAAACACCACATTTTGGTTTGATTAGATATAACCAACAAGTATGGGCCAAATCTTTTCTTGCACTTTAAATATGAGAGTTATAACAATCAGCTTCCTGCTATTCGTTATCTGAACTTATTGGGATCCCTGATATCCTATAAGGTAAGCCTACTTAGGAAAGACAACAAGACCTCATCTGTAGAAGTAGTAAGGTTGGAAGGTTTCTATGTGTGTTTGTTGTTGTTGCATTTCACGATCATGCATACATGTATATATCACTATCATAATAAACATCTTATTTTGTAGCCACTATAGATCCTTTATAATCTGGTTGGGTTTAAAGTTTAGACATCATAATTAGAAAAATAAGAATTTCTATTTTTGACAACTTAACTATAGAAAAATAATGAGATAATATCACTCCTTCAATGAAAGAATTTGACACTTGAATCAAAAAAAATTTAAGCAATTTGAAAGAAGGAATCTAGCCATGCTTTCAAGAGCTTTGGCTAGAGTCACACCTAATACCAGTACACCTCCTTCTGTGCCAGCTATTGAGGCAACAATTATCTTGCTTGCTATACCTTTTGTTCAACTTATTGAAGGGATTGGTACTAAGAAGAGTTTGGGTACTTTAGACAAAAAGGCTAAGGTAGCTTTATACTTTGATATAAAATTTGACTTCTATGAATATTTTAAGGATAAAGGGGTTTAAAAATAGGAATCACATAGAAAAGAGATAGTGGTGCCCAAGGTAGAGGATTTAGCCATGAAGAAGCTGAAAGAAAAGATGGAGACCATAACTCAGCTTTTAACTTTATGAAAGAGAATAGACCCAGATGACATGACTTTTAAATCTAAGAAAGTCTCACCCGTTAAGTTTAAAATACCTGAATTGCCTAAATTTAATGGGACCACAGATTTGAGAGTTCATATGAAGTAGTATGTTATAGTCATGAGGGGTACATAGTTATCTACCAAGCAAAAGTTCACGTACTTCAGTTTGACTTTGCATGTAAGGGTGATAGATTGGTATCATAGTTAAAGAAAAGTAAAGGAAGATTGGGGTAGAGTAACTAAGGCCTTCATTAATCAGTATAACTGCAACACACATAGAGAGGTTATAATGGAAAACCTCAAGCTTTTGAAGCAAAAGCCCAATGAGACCTTTTTAGAGTATTTGACAAGATGGAGATCAAGAGTTCTAAAGATGAGGAAGAAACCTAAAACAACATATTAGATAAGGATGTTCATCTATAAAGTAAGTCCGTAACTAAAGAAGGGATTAAAGGCCAAAGGGCTCAAAGACTGGGAGTCTTTAAAGGACATTTCCATTAATTTAGAAGAAGAGTATGTTGAGGCTAGAAAGAATATTGGAGGTTATTGTAAGGGGACAAGTAATAATTTTGAGAGGAACACCATGGGCAATAACAATGGAGGAGTTGGTAAGATTGCTGAGGTATCATCCATTACCACTAAGTATTACTCAAATTTTGGTAAGCCTTTATCTTGGTGCTTGAAATGGTTTTAGAAGGAAGGAAAGCTCTAACCATTGCCCTCTAGACCAACTAAGAATCAAGGTGAACCCAATCATAAGGTTGACTAATATTGCCATTTCTACCAGTATATCGATCATGAAACAGATAATTGCCATACTCTTAGGGATTAAATTTAAGATTTGATTGATTAGAAATAAATCTTTGATCCAAAATAGAGATAGAAAGGCCAAGGTTCTTATTCTAATGTATATGTGTTGTAAGACCTATATGGTAATAAATACTTAGTTATTGAAAGAAGAGCGAGAGAAGAAGAGAGGTATGGAATGGTAAATGCAATTGATATATTAGCAATCGATAGTGACAATAAACAAGAAGAAGATATAGATTTATAGACTGATTCAGATAGTGAATAGAAGCTTAGCAAAGATGAAAAAAAGGCTAATGTTATAACTAGAAGCAGTAGAGTAGTTTCGAAGGTGGGGAAGGAGTCGATCACAGTTCTTCCTGAGTGTAAAAATTAGGTTTTTGGGGCTCTTATGTTCGAATTGTCTAATGATGAAAAAAGGAATAAATTTTGATAAATGAGGATGTTAACGTTCAATTCAAAGATCTCAAAGTTTTTTGTTAAAATTTTAATTAATTTTTTAAAACTTAAGTCTTTGCCCAATCCTCGTGATGTGACCTGAATTGTAAGAAAAATAAGCATCTGTGGTAGCTCGAGCCCAATGCCCAACACTTATGCCATGGGGGGTGCGGGAAGCCCCCCGTGGTATGAACTATTTAAAAAAGAAAAAAATATTTTAAAATTGAATAAAATTGCATTTTAACAAGTTTTAGACTGCTAGGAAAAACTGTGTTGTTTTTACCTGAAACGACCATTTCATACTTTGTTGAAATGCTTGTTTTAGCTTCAAAATGGCCGTTTCATACCTCCTTGAAATATATGTTTTGGCCCTAAAAAGATGTTATCATTTTGCCAAAGAGGTAGAATCCATACAGGACTCCTTTTTAGGTGAAATGACCATTTTAAGTGCAAAACGGCCATTTCACTGCCTAAAACGACTGTTTCGCACCTCGATCCGTGTATATGTAAAGCAAACCCTGTGTCACTCTTAAGGGCTGACTTTTCTTAGTAAGTGCACCTTTAAAAGCTTAAAAATACTTTCCAAATGCTATTTTTATAATTTCAAAAGGTTTTTAAACCATTTATTCATCTTTATCAAGATCTTTTCTTGAAGGCAATTATACATGGTGGGTTAACCAACCTTTCTCCTTTTTCTTTTCTTTTCTTTCTTTTATCCATCTACTAGTTAGATGTGATAACTTATTATTTGTATATTTTTATTATTGTATTTATCTGATTATTTATTATTTATTTTCTTCATTAATTATTTTGTTCATCTTTTTATTTTATTTCTTCTACTAACATTATAATTTTGTTGTAATGTGAGTTGTTTAATTTGTTGAGATTTGTTAAACTTTTATTTCTACCCTTTCATCAAACATTGGTGAAGTAATTCTTATTACTCTTTTGTTGTTACTTTCTTGTTATTTTTATTCTTTCTTTATTCTCTTTTTTATGGTTTTTCTCTTTATTATTATTTGTTTCATTTATTATTTTTTAGTTAGATTGTATTTTAGATTATTTTGATGTAATTTTATTTCTAATCGGTTAGAATGTATTTTAGATAATTTTCATGTAATTTTTATTTCCTTTTTGGGTTAGAATGTATTTTATGTAATTATCATGTAATTTAATTTTCATTCTAATTATTTCTCTATATATTATGTGAATGTTGTAATAGGTAGAAAATAACTTTTGCACGTTGTAAAAAATAACCAAATCATTTTATATCTAATTAATTGGTATTTTGCTAATAAAACGAGTTTTTATTTTTTCTTAATAAAAGTCATAATAATAAAACTTATGTTCTTAAAATTGGTATGTGAGAATCAAAATTCTCAACATAATCAATTATTAGATTTCATGTATGATGTTTTTAATTTCAAGCATTTTATTTATTTCCGTAATTATGTTTTACTATTCTTTTATATGATTTTGTGATTTATTTTAATTCTAAAATCTGCATGAGAAAAAAGATAAAATTATAAATTTAATTTAAAATTTCGTATTAACTTGAGGTATAAATAAAAGTAAGGTTCCAAACCACTCTGGTTTGGCCTTACAAGGTATTTTCCAACTCCGGTTGGGTGGCGACTTCTACCTTGTAGTGCCCAACTCGTTCTTTCTAGGCTAATCAAATAGGAATGACTTAGGATTTCTCTAATTTCCTTCTTCTGTTTCGGGACTTAAGGAGTGAGATTTAAGTTGAGTATTTGGTTGTTTCAATTTGACTAGCCTCGAAAAAGAAAGGACATGAACATTGAGGTAGCAAGAAAAGATGATGATGCTGTTTGAAACAACTTAAGAAGACACATGCTCAAATCTTTATTTGGAATATTTTGAGACAATCCCTCTCACATTGCTAAAAAGTGATAGAGGCCTTATTTGCTATTATAATGTCTACTAAATTATCTCTATCTCAGTTATTGGAGGTTGTGAAGGGTAAAGGAAAAGACATAGTCACTTATTCTGAGGTAGATCTTTCATTAGAAGGGTGTCATCAAAACCACCCTCTCTATATTAAAGCTGAGGTGAATAGGAAGCATACTATGTGCATGATGTTGATGATGGGTCTTTTATTAATATTTTTCCTCTGAAGGCTATTGTGACACCCTTCACCCGACCTGATACTGGACTTAGATGAAAGGCAATACACCACTTTTAATCTAACTTCCTTAGATCCGAGTTACTAAAAATCTTTTACTTTAAATCTCATAGAGCATAAAACTTCATTATTTGTACACTTTAAAGTTACATAATAGGTTACTTTACAGGCTCTTCGTGTTAAAAATCCAATAGCATAATGGCTATCTAGTGACACTATCCCAAAATTGAACCTATAAAAAAACACTCCTATAATTATTGTCCAAACTATATCAACCCAATCCATCTACTCAATTAACCAACAAATCAACATCTCTAAATTGGCTTATTAAAAATCATCATCAAACTCTTTTATAACATCAAGATTATAATCACCATATAAATGCAATCATTATAATCATATATCCTTTATCATACAACTAAGTGAGCTTTAGAATTTTAGAAAACAATACTTAATAGATTACAACCCACTACATGACTTAATAAGCTCAAACCCCTCATACATATATATAATTTTCCAATAATACATCATTGAATGCATATATACATATTAAATATCCTAATACAAAATCTCCCTTCATAATATAATGTTCTCTTTAAGTAAGTCATTTATAGCTTCAGCTGCACTTTTGATATATGAAAACCTAAGTGTTGCAAAACACCAACGACATGTTAAGCATGATGTTTAATGGTATATCTAAGTTTAATAAGCTAATATACAAAAAAACATGCCTCATACTCAAAAACTTATTTATTAAGCATATATGAGATACATAAAATTTTGATAACAAGGATCACATCATAATTAGGCATAAGCTTAAATCATGCTTATTTTTCAATTACACCATTTTCAAACTACCACTAATATAAGGTATTAGACTAATAATAACCTTGGATATTAGTCAAGTATTTAATGGCATATAACCCACTGTTTTAAAATTAAAGAAGGTACCTACTTAGCATTTCACTATATGTACACAACAATTAACAAAATTTTACACGTGTCATATCTATTTTCCTTTGTTACAAGCATTCATATATACATACAAGGCATTCAATTACAAATACACATAACAATATTTAAGTATAATGGTTTACTTAGCACTTATAGCATGCATAAAAAGCAGCTCACATAGATTTTCAATAATTTTGACATATATTATTCCATTTAATTAGCTTATTTCCTTATCATACTATTTCATTCTGTACCTATTTCACTTTAAATCTCATGTAATCATTTATATTCAATTATTTCTTATTTCTATGAATTAAGACAATAAAATATCATTTCCCATATTATTCTAAAGGGAAACATATGTCACTTGAATCATTAATGGTAAACCCTATATAATTGAAATCATAAGACAATAATCATATAAATTCTCAATATAATAATATGCTTCTCAATAATATTTAATTATAGAGCATTCATTTATACATCCTTAATATATTTGTTGTGTATCATCTTTATCTTACTTGATTAATAAATATTAGCCATACTCAATTGATTGAAGCCTGATATCAGATAATGGGACTTTTAGGCCGTAAGGCCATACTGGACTATTAAGGTCATACTAGGCTACAGAGGCCATTACTGGCCCAAAGGTCATAGATGTGCAGTGGCCTAATTAGACCTTACGATTGCTGCACTCGCTTAGTATATGTATAGTGGCCCATCTAGACCTTATGACAATTATACGTACCTAATATATGTACAGTAGCCGAACTAGACCTTATAGCGACTATACCCACCTAGTATATCTAGGCTCAAAAGCTATAAAGAGGTACCAAGATACCCTAATAGCTATTATCCATCCCTAGTTAACTGGCTAACCTATCCAAACTAGGTTATCTAAACATATGGGCAATCAACATTACTTATTCATATGTGTTAACATAGCTTATATACATTTTATATGTCATTTAGCCAACAAATGACTAATCAAGGTAACTTTAATCTTTTAGTCATATAGTTCACCTTATTGAATTCATCTTATGCACCACCTATATTAGTAGCATGCCTCGTTATTCGTACATTTCAATACTCGCATACATTTAATTTAATTATTTCATATTTCTCACTTAAGAATGCATTAAGCATCTGGACCTTATAACAATTGTACCTGCCTAATATATGTATTGTAGCCTAACTAGACCTTATGGCAGTTGTACCCACCTAGTATATCTGGGCCTGAAAGCTATAAAGAGGTACCAAGATCACCTAATAGCTATTATCCATTCCTAGTTGACCGGCCAACCTATCCAAACTAGGTTATCTAAACATATGGGTAATCAACATTGTTTATTAAGTTTCATATGTGTTAACATAACTTATATACATTTTATATGTCATTTAGCTAAGAAATGACTAATTTGGGTAACTTTAATCTTTGAATCATATAGTTCACCTTATTGAATTGATCTTATACACCACCTATATTAGTAGCATGCCTTGTTATTCATTTATTTCAAGACTCATATACATTTAATATAATTATTTCATATTTCTCGCTAAAAAATGCATTAAGCATTCGAATCCATATTATCAGCCATTTAACCATATATCATGTAGATAATGATCAACATCTCATGTAGCCCATTTAGCTTATACATAAATCATTTTATAATATTCATACATCAATAACCATAAAATGAATATGCTTTGAAGTAATTAATGCATTACTTACCTTAAATTAGCCAATATTAGCCTTTTGCTCAATCTTGTCACCTTATCTTCTTAATAAGCATTTTGACATGCTCATAAACATATTCATCCATATAAATGGATCAAATCAAGCATTACATGCTTATACATACATATGAATGTAATATTTCAAAATTTCAATCTAGTTTCACATTATTTTCAAATTTTGGATATTTCAAAAGGTATTACCATTCAACCACTATGGACTCAAAAGGTATCATATATCCATAACTCTATAAACCAAAACTCATTCATGGCACTACATGTATTTTACTCTTTAATTCATATCATTATGCATTAGTAGGTAACTAAGGTTCTATAATTA
>CANXYI010461880.1:0-12136 GCA_948208565.1 Hura crepitans
GAAACGGGTGTAGAGATTTAAGATGTTTTACTAGGGACAAGAGTGGTTAATGGAGTTGCCACCTTGCCTCTACACCAAGACCTCTAATCTTCTACACCAGAAAGGTTTGGAATTTTAGATCTTATTCATGCCCTAATAATATGTTGTCCATGTATATTGTAACGTTTATCAGTCCCTTATCAATTAAGCATGCATCATTCTTAATTTAAAGTGTATCACTTTTTCATGTAAGGAAGTAAATTGCAATATTTAGGATATATAATACACATATGTACATCCAAAAAATGGGTTATTCATTATTTGTTAATTAACCTGACAACTACCTGTAATTCCATAGGAATTAGTGGTAATTGCCCAATGCCCATCTCTAGGAGATTGGCATTTATTGAAATACATTTAGTGATTGTGACTTTTAATTAAGGGAATATAAATCCATGTTATTAGAAGACATCGGTTAATTATGTATAAAACTGCTTGGCATGAAATTTAGGTTTTAGTGTGCAAGACAAGTTATTTATTAGCTATTACAATCCCAAAATAAGTAATAAAGTGTAAATGGTACAAAACCAAAAGAAACAAAACATAACACTAAAATAGTCCCGCTTCTGCATCACCTGGTCTATGGAGACACCAAGGAGGTCTGTTATTAATCCATGCGGACCATCTTCAAGGAAGGGTTAAGTCCATTCCAACTTTCAATCCAGCAAAGGAATTCAATTGACAACTCAGAGAACAACAAAGCCAAATGAGGTTAGATTAAGGTTGTATAAGTATTGACACATGATAAATAGAATGTGAACATATCTAAGATGAATGAATCAAAGGCTATTGGTTATACAAACAAAGCATACTCTGAAAAGCCATCATAAAATTCATTATGTATAAGTCCATGCAGACATATAGCCCTTGTGATAGGGAGTCTGTTTAGACTATCTTTCAATCCCATGCACATAATTACATGCCTTCAATATTAATGTATAAGTGTACTAATTCACCTCTATCAACTAGCATATAACCAAGTGCCTAAAGATAAAAAATCATGTTTACTGGATGTAGGTCCATGCGAACCAGTTTGCCATATTCACATAAAAGGAAGAAGGCCATGCGGACTAACCTATCATGCTTGTGCCTAAAGGAACCTAGTCCGTGCGAACCTAATCATGCATATAATTAGAATAATGTAATGATTTATTAACATCATGCAACATACTTAACTTTGGCTATGAGAATAAATTCCACATCATATATATTACTATAATGGCCTACTCGTCATGAACAGAAGTGGGGATAACAAAGTATCACCTCACTTATACATCAATTTCAGAGATCACAGGCTTGCAAGATATCTAGAAACATATAATAGACCTTAGATATTACCTAAACAAGAAGTATCTTCAAACAATAGCACAAAAATCTCAAGGTTTAGGTGAAGATAGTTTGAGTTGCTCCTAGTTCAAGCTCTCTAACCTCCTGCATGTTTTCTACTATTTGAGTGTATATTTCCCATTGTAATTTTTTAGCCTCCTTCCTCTATTGATGTAGATAAGTATTTATACTTAGTTTCTTTAGATTTTCCTATTTTCATCTAGAAAGGAGTCCTAATCCTTAAAAGATTCTAGCTTCTGGATTAAATAGGCACGATTCTTCCATCGGAGTGCTTCTTCCATTAGTAAGTTTGTGTAGACTTATCCATACTAGTCTGCACAGACTAAGCTTTTTGGTATGCTTGTCCATGGGCTTCGTGGGCTACATCTTAGCCTGTTCACATAGTTAGTCTATGTAGACATTGTTTAGTAGGTCCGTTCAGACCTACCTCTTAATGACTTTGTGCTATGCTTAAGAGTTTATCTCTGGCTATCATCATAAGTCAAAGGTGAGGTGTTTACAATTGCCCCCACTTTGGTGTGTGATATGTATCAATAGTACATATCAAAGTATCTAAGTTAGGGATACTTACCTATTAGCTTCTCCTACTCATACTTTTGTTAAGCAAGCTTTGGTGTAGACTTCACTATCTACTGTGGATTAGCTTATGAGGCATGAACTCGAAATGATGGATTGGCTTACGAAGCTAAACCTAGAGGATGGATTGGCTTATGATGTTAAACCTAGAGGATGGATTGGCTTACAAGGCTGAACCTTGAGATGATGGATTGAACTTGATCTAAAATTAATGGATTGAACTCAGGGTTGATCCATGATCAATGGATTGAACTCAGGGTTGATCTGCAATTATGGTTGAAACTTATGGTTAATCTAAGATTATGGATGGAACTTTAAGTCGATCCTGCAAAAAGGAAATGAAATATTAGTTTAATTGTGAAGAGAGTAAGTTTAGCCTTTGAGAGGCATTCCTCTTTTCCTTCTTGTTTTTTTGAATTTTAGTAGTCAAAGGTTCGTACAGACTTTATTGGTCATTGTGTGTGTGGACTGATATTAAAGTGAGTCTGTGCAAACTCATTTTGTGTTTGACTCTCACGGACAAAGTGAGATAAGGTCCATGCGAACTTGATAGGGAAGACATCCCTGTGGACTAATAGTACAGGGGTTTGCGTGAACTTATCATGTCAGAACTATAATCATCTCTTTTCCCCCTCATTTCTCATTTATGTCTTTTCCAGTTTCTCTTCTCTGCTATTTTTTTCTTTAATAGGTGACTCTCTAATGTCTTCCTACGTGGGTAGTGTTTTTTCTTCATCCTCTTCTAATGGTGAAGAAACTCTAGCCATTATCCTCCTTCCACCAAGAGCAAGATCAATACCCTCTCCTCCTCTATCGGAGGACATTTCCATGCCAACTCTAGATGGTTTTGTGCCGTCTGCCACTATCAACTAGCTCCAAAATGCTGCTTCCATGAATAGGGTCATGTTTAGCAATCCGATCCCCACTTTAGCAGATTTAGCACACCACGCCTGCCCTAAAGTCTACCCTTAGGTGTGTTTTCCATCCCTTATGTGTTCCTTGGTCATTTTGATTGAGTTCTCTCATGTTTTTATACTGTTAAATTTTTCTAGTTTGATAAGTCTATACGAACTAAGTAGGCTAGGGCACGATTGGTCTGTGCAGACCTAAATCACTAGGAAAGTTGGTCTATGCGGACCTAGTTTTCAACTTTGCTTTAGAACTTGTTATGTGATTATTCTGGGTACTTTGTCTTTTAAAGTTCGTGCAGACCTATGGTTGACTATGTTACATCCGTGCAGACCTTTGTTTGACTGTGTCTGTAATTCGTGCAGACCTATCTCATTTGCTTTCTTTGGTCCGTGCAAACCTATTTTTAAAATTTTTAGTCCGTGTGGACTTTTGTTGACTTTTACTTTGTTTCTTATGTAGGCGTGCCTTAAGTGTGGGGGCACCTTGTCTGGGCCCCTGTAATGATATTCTACTATGCCAGTGGTAGTGAAGAATAGGGTTCGGTCGATCGATTTTCAAACCTTTTTAAATTACCTCGTAGACGGAGACTTCCATCGTGATTTGTAGGCTTTGAGGGCACTATTAGATAGGTGGATAGAGACCACCCAGACCTTTAATTTGCCCATCAGTGAGATAAAAATCACCCCCTTTGACTGGGCCTTTATCACTGGGGCTCCCTGCACCGGATGCGTGATTACCTTTGACGCCTGTTATTGTCATCCATCCTTAAGGCTACAGGAGGTGAAGGAACTGATGGGTTTCATTCCCTATGATAGAGCTGAAAGTATTCACTACACTGATTTGTAGGAGAGATGGGAAGATGAGTCCCCTTCGAGTCAGCTTGAGGTGGAGCAATATACCCGATGTTTTATTCTGTACTTGATGGGTACCACTCTTTTCACCAATGCAAATGGCACTATGAGTTAGAGCTTCTGTCTTGTCTTAGAGGAAGTTGACAAGATCAGCAACTGGAACTAGTGCTGCTCTTCTCTCAAATGGATGTTTAGAAGTCTAGACATGGTTGTACAGACCAAGAAGGTCACTGCTTTGTTCAGGGCTTCATATCAGGTGTCTTGTTAAGCAACTCCTTTTTATATGTTCGTGTTTCTTTAAAACTTACTTGTGACCTTATATTTATTATTCTAGGTGTGGGCTTATAAACTTCATTTATTAGCTTGTCTTTGCGAGCTAGATGTGTCTTGCCACTATCTAGTGATAGATAGATAGATGCGACCTTCTTCGGGCCTATGGAATGCAGCTTCATTGATGAAGCATCGGTAATACCTTAGGTTCTAGGTCTAGACTGACGTGAGTATTTCCTATGCGTTAAAAAAAATTTGTTAGTTGTTTATTCACATATAACTAATGCTTACTTATATAAATTGACTTGGCTTGGTGGGTCTTTCCCATTGATGAACTACCTCTTTCTCGGTGCTTTATCAGAGGCTTGTCTTTCTGCCACCTTCTGCTAACTACTCTAAAGACATACTTCAAGTTTTTAGGAGAGAGAGTGGTGAGCTAGCACTTGGGACCTGATGTTTACCTCATTCCTTTGAACCTTCTTGACTTAATGCTATTCGAGAGGTATATAGATGATCTAGAGTTCATGCAAGGCATGACCATGGGGATTCCAACGGGCCATATTGGTAGAGGATAGTGCTGAGGGCTAAGCTTCTTAGGCCTCGACTTGGCTCTCGTAGGTTCTATATATATCAGGACCTCTTTCACCTTAAGTGAGTTTCTCAATTTTTGATTCTTTTTTGCGACATTTCTAATTTTCTTATGTGTGGTATTGTAGCCTATTGCTACCTCTAGGGTTAGCCCATCCTTCTTAAAGAAAAGACTTAAAACTGCTCCTAGTTCTCCTAACTCTTAGTTCTCACCTCCCATTGCTTATGATGGAGTTCTAGGTCCATCTACCAATCTAACCCCTTTGCCTAAGTGATAGGGACTTTGGTGGATGTCTCGGAGCTGAGCTACATATGCTATGATATTGATGGGTGACTCCATATAGAGGAGAGTTGGTCAGTGGCCTTTGAGCCTGAGAACATCACGCTGGTAAGGCTATCGAGCTTGCCATTTGCATTACTTGGGTTTTTGTTGCTTATGCCTTATGTTTCTTTCTTCTGATCGGGTGAAAAAGGCTCCCGTAGAGAGGACCACTCGGCTGCTAGAGGTATTCAAGAGGGCCATGATCGATGAGACTTGGGTGCTTGTTGTAAGTAGCTTTTCCTATAATTATTAATTTTATGCATGTCATGTATATTATGCATATCATGTATATCCTATATGTATGTTATGCATGTCATGTATGTTACATATGTATGTTATATATGTTATGTGTGTTACATTAATCCTCCACTTTTCCAATAGAATAAGCTATCAAGATGGGTTGCTGCCTTACGAGAGGCCCAAAGGAAAGTGAGAGCCTACAAGGTGGCTAAAAAGCTTGTAATCTCCTTTAAAGATGAGGACACAAAGGAGGAAGATGATTTTAAGGAATAGGCTAGGAGGCACCCCCTCCTTTTTTTTTTATTTATAGTTGTCATGTAGGGGAATAAAATATGAGGCATCCCTCCTCTTTTAGTTAGGGATAGGAATCATCACTTCCTATTTCCAAACTTTCAAACTTCGTACACACATTTTAATTTTCTTTAAAGCACATTTGTCATCGACTTTCATTTATCAAGGGTGTTTTGTTTTCCTTTGCACACTTGTATGAACTTGAGGTATTTTAATTCATGTGGACTTAAAAATCATTTTGGTTTGGGTAGACTTAGGTAGCCTTAGTCCAAGTGGACATTGCCCAAATGTGGTCATGAACTTTGTATGGCGATGGTGTGGACATGTACCTCTAGGTCCGCACAAATTATGACGTTGTTTCTAGGTCCATGCAGACTTCCTCGTGTGTTTTGGATTTACATTCCTGATAGGAAGAGGAATGGGATTTTTGACTTATAAATACCCCCTTTTTTAATATTCCTAACCTATATTCTCATTATGTCTTCTTTCTAGTTGGATTTGTCTAAGACTTTGGAATCAAAGGCTTCTTAGTCTTCCCCTATTCTTACCCCCCTTTTTTCTCTTAAGTTTTTTAGAAAGGTTTAGATTAACCCTAATTTCTTAATTGTTGTAGCATGGCACTGGGACCCTGTCTTCCACATTTTCATCTTTGGTCAACAAGAGATTTGTTCAACCTTGGAAGAGTTCACCACCATTTTAGAGTATAAAATCTCTCTGATTACTCCCTTAGCCTTGCCTTCTTTCGAGGACTGCTACCCTATGGATATTGTCCTTGTTTTGGGCTTTTCTCCTGTCCTGGCTCAGAAAATAGTGCTCGAGGTAGGCCGATTTCTCTCTAATCAATTTTAAATGATGCCCATCAAATTCCTGTTGGCTCAGTGGAATGGGTAAAGTGTATTATGTTATACCTTTTTGAAAGCTAGCTCATCGTTACTTCCTAAGATGAGTGTTGCAACTTAAGAATCCTTCACCTTCTAACTATGACATGCTCTAGCCATAATCCTTTTGGCACTTTTCTAGCTAAAATCATCTAAGGTTTAGATGTGTTAATGAAAAGAGAGATTGATTTTGTAGTTGGGAGTCTACTTCTCTTACAGGTATGTGTCATGGATTTTAACTTTGTTGTGACCTTAATTTTTGCCTAGTACGTTTGTGATGGTTTTCTCACTAATGAGTCTAGCTAATTTTTGCTTAGGTGGTCCTTTATGGATTTTCCAACCTAACAGCTCTTTTTTTTAGATTTGATTACATGAGAAGCTGAGATTGCTTATTCCTCCACCTAAAAGACTTTGGGTGAAATATGGCTCATGTCATTATTGTGAGAAAAAGCTTGTAATAAAGTGTGATTCCCTTATCCAATGGATCTTATGGCTTGACATGGCTATCACAGTGCGATGGAGATTTCCTTAGTGGAAAATCAGCCATTTTACTCTCTCTTGCCATGTAGGTTATGTTCCCTTGATCCGGTTAAGACACACTACCTTCTACATCCCTTCACACATCTTGCGATAATTTGGTTTAGTGTAAAGGGTACCTACTGAACTCCTAGGATTTTGTGGTGGTCTTTTGACTCATCATTTCCTGCACTCTTTGCCCAACTTGTGGCAACAACACACCATTCTAAGAGACGTCCTGATTATACAATTGATGCTATTAATACAGATGAACATTACAACAAATGGATATTGAGTGGTGCTAAAGATAATAGATCATTAGTGTTGAAAAGGAAGAATGGGGATAATGTCCCTAACTTTGAAAAGAAGCAATGTATGTAGAATTTAGTTACTTGTATGACCCTTTCCTAAATGGGAATTTACATATCAATGATCAGGAATAAAGCATTTTTCTCATTAACTACATTTAAGACTAAGCCCATTAATCTTGGTGAATGTATTAATTTCTATTAATAGTACTATTGTTACCAATCAACCTTCAAAAAAAAGGTTTTCTTAATTAGACATTTTCTCTCAAATCCCCTAATTTTTGCAGAAAGTGCCTTATTGGGTTTTCACCTCATCGGGGTGTCCTAACTTTCGCCTAAACTGCCCTATTTGAATGGTTAGTAGACTCTTTTTTTAATGGAAGTATTTTTTTAGCCTATCTATATTACTTGGTTATGAGAATTCATTACCCTCTAAATCTGAGATCTTGATGCCCCTATGCTTGAGCACCTTCTTAACTATATATGAACCTTCCCAATTGGGTTTGAATTTTCCCCTACGATCTGATAATAATGGTCTAATCTATTTGAGCACTAAATCACCTTCTTGTATGGTTCTAGGCTTGACTTTCTTATTGTAAGCTCTTGTAATTCTCTTCTGGTACAATTACATGTGATTGAGAGCTTTAAGGCATTTTTCATCAATTAATGCCAATTACTCGTATTTGCTCCTAGCATATTCTGCTTTAGGTATGTTTGCTTTTAATACCACCCTTAACAAAGGTATGTTAACCTTAATTGGTAGTACTACATCCATGCCATATACTAGTGAATAAGGCATAGCCTAGGTAAATGTCCTGACAGTTATTCTGTATCCCCATAATGCAAATGGTAACATATCTACCTAATCCTTATAGGTGATAGTTATCTTTTGCAAAATTTTCTTGATATTTTTATTGGTAGCCTTTATTGCTCCATTAGCTTAAGGTTGATACAAAGAAGACTTATGATGTTAAATCTTGTATTTTTGTAGAAGTTGCCTAGTTTCTCTCTGAAATTGTACCCATTTGTCTGAGATGATCTATTGTGGCAATTTATACCTGTAGATGATATTTCTTTCAATAAATCTTCCCATCTGTCTTGCCCTTAATTTATTGAAAGACTCTGCTTCAACCAATTTTGTGAAGTAATCCACTTCTACCACTATGAACTTATGCCCTCTAGTAGCTAACAACATTATTTCTCCAATTATATCAATTCCCTATATTGAAAATGGCCATGGAAATGACAAGCTAGTTAGGTCATTTAGTGGCAGATGGCTTAAGTTCCCATATACTTGGCACTTGTGGCACCTTTCACAAAATCGCAACAATCTAATTCTATGCTCGACTAGTAATATCCTAATCTCATGATTTTCTTTACTAGATTCCTTTCGTTCATGTGAGGACCCCATACCCCCTCATGTACCTCCTCAAGTACTCTTTGGGATTTTGTTTTGTCTATACATTTGAGTTATATCCTGTCCACTTGTCTTTTGTACAACATGCCTTCGAATGAGATAAACTGGGTGGATAACTATTGGAGGGCCTTTTTATCTTGTTCAATTGCATTTTTAGGGTATTATCCCATTTCTAGAT
Organism: Hura crepitans; assembly: GCA_948208565.1. Classification (NCBI taxonomy): domain Eukaryota; kingdom Viridiplantae; phylum Streptophyta; class Magnoliopsida; order Malpighiales; family Euphorbiaceae; genus Hura; species Hura crepitans. The sequence goes on from CANXYI010461880.1 coordinate 8,734, forward strand.
AGTTTTGGATATCATGGTACCATGGTAATTCCTGATGAGATAGCTCAGTGACAGAGCTGACTATTCCAGTATAGGTGGGAAACCTTGTTTTGCTGAAATACATTGACTTCGGCAAATCCCTTTTGGTAAGGTTTGACACTGACATCAAGGTAGCTAAAGCATCTGTAACCTAGTTTTGTTCTCTAGGGATGTGGTGAAAGGTGCATCAATTAAACCTTTCAACGAGGTCTGTGAGTATTTGACATACTTGCTTAAGTTCTTATCCTTGACTTCCCAATCACCCTTTACCTATTGGTTGACTAGTATTAAGTCTCTATAGATGTCAACCACTTTTACCCCCAACTGATACAGAGTTTTGAGACCATAGATACATGCCTCATATTTTGTCATGTTGTTGGTGGCTGAAAATTCTAACTTTCTTGCTAAGAACATCTGTTCACCTTTCGGACTATTAACCAGTACCCTGACACCTGCTCCTTTTTAGTTAATGGCCCCATCAAAAAACATTTTCCATCTTTCCTGGGATATTGCCCCCAAGTGTTCATCTGGAAATTCATATTTCTCTTATTTTTCTTCGACTGGGTGCTGGGCTAGAAATTCAACTACAGCTTAACCTTTAATGGTCTTCTTGGTAATATAAGAGATATCAAATTCCTGAAGAAGTAAGATCCAATGTCCCATCTTTCCCACCAAGGATGGCATGGTTTGTAGGTACCTAAGTGGGTCATGTTTCACCATTACCTCTACTTTGTAAGATTGGAAGTAGTGATGCAGCTTCCTATATACCCAAATTATCCCCAAACATATCTTCTCCACTTCTATGTACTTATATTCATACAGGAGCAATTTCTTGCTTAGGTAATAAACTACATATTCTATTCCAGCTTCATCTGCTTGCATAATCAATGCTCCTATCGAGGATCTTTCCACTGCTAGGCACAGGATTAAGGGCTTATCAAGTTTTAGAGGTTATAGAACTAGAGGATTTATCAGGTACTATTTGATGAATTAGAAGGCTTTCTCATAATCATTATTCCACTCCTTCGATTGTCCTTTGCATAACAAGTTGAATATAGGTTCACAAACAGCAGTGAGCTTAGATATGAACCTGCTGATATATTGAATTTTGCCTAGAAACCCTTTGACTTCCTTTTCTGATTATGGTGTAGGCATATCTAAGATGGCTTTTACCTTATCCAGGTCAACTTCAATCCCCCTTTTGCTTACTATAACAATTTTCCTTACATGACTCCAAAGATGCATTTCTTAGGGTTGAGTCTCATGTTGAATTGGTCTAGCCTTTAGAAGAACTTTTCTAATGCTTCAAAATGTCCTTCCCTTTCTATGGACTTCACCATCATGTCATCTACATATACTTTAACTTCTTTGTGCATTATGTCATGGAATAGATTGATGGCCATTTGTTGATAAGTGACCCCCATGTTCTTTAATTCAAAAGGCATTACCTTGTAACAATATGTACCCTATTCCGTTATAAAGGCAATCTTGCATTTGTCTATTACTTTTATCAAGATTGGATTATACATAGCAGCCATTGCTGCACTATCTACCAATACATCTATATAGGGAAGAGGAAAGTCATCTTTTAGACATGCCTTGTTTAATCCCAATAATCTACACACATCCTGACCTTTCCATTCTTCTTAGGTACTAGTACTATGTTGGCAAGCCAAGTAGGGAAGACTATTTCTTCAATGAATTTGCTTTAAGCAACTTGACTACATCTTCTTTTACTTTCTCTACGTATTTAAGTCTCATTCTTTTAAGCTTCTATCATACTGGAAGGGTGTGATTATGCATTGGTATAGCGTGCTCTATAATTTCTCTATTGATCCCGGCATGTCATTGTAATTCAAGGCAAAAATCCTTTCATATTTCTTTAGCAATCTCTCAAAATTTTCTCTTTCTTCGATAGTAGTATCACAGGCAATTAATACATTCTTTGGTTGTTCATTGGTGCCAAGATTAAAAGGATTAATTTTAATGCAATTGATGTCAAAAATGCTCATGTAATGGTCATTTGTCTGCACATTACCATTAGGAGAAAGATCACACAAATAAGCAAATTCATCACTTATCTTATTAGAAAGTAAATCATTTGCCTCAAAGAGGTCACAAAGATACAACTTGTCTATAAATAAATCAGAATTTTCTAGCTCAAACATGTCCTCCAAGAGGGCAGGATAAACCTTTTCAATAGATGGAGCCTTCAGGAACACTTCCTTTGTAACTAAACTTGAATAAGATACCCTGATTCCCAATCCACAACATTGGTGAGGATCTCAAATCCAAGTTTGTAGCGCCTCTTTATTATGGTAGGTTCTGGGGTCCCATGATACTTGATACCTTTTTGCTTGATAAAATAATCTTCCAACGAACTACCTTGTCTTGGGTTACCTTTATTACTTAGATCATAGCCTAGCCTATTTTTATCCTTCTAGGTATGCAACTGTAGAGGTTTAGTAATACCTTACAAGTTTTTGCCTAAACTAGCTCCTGCGAAGAAATCCATCTTCTTCGTCATTTTGGACACAGTCAAGTCTATGTAATCCTCATAAATCCCTGCAACATGAAATCCATTAAAAGGCTGATTAGTGATAGCTAGAGTGGAGATAGCATGATCGACTTCAGCCTTTATGGTAACAATATTGCCTTTATATGGGAACTTAATCATTTGATACAGAGGGAACTCCTCCTAGCTTGTGGAATAAAGGCCTTCCTGATAGGACAGAGAAAATAGCAGGTATGTCAATAACTATGAACTCAACTTTGTCAACAATTAGTCCCACCTATACCTTAACTATAAAAAACCCTTCAAGTTGTCTTCTAATGCCATCATAGGCTTTTATGGTGATACTAAAGGGTAATAAGTCCTCTTTTTTTATCCCTAAACTAGCTGGGATCTTGGTAGGGCAAACACAAAGGGAGTAGCCTTTATCCACCATTGCATAACCCATTTTCTTCCCATTTACTTTGGCTTTGATAAAGAGCGGTCTATTGTGCTCCCTTCCTTCTAAGGGAAAATCTGTGTTTGAGAATGTAATGAGGCCTGTGTTGCCTATTTTCATCACTTCTACCAGCTCGTTCGGTGTGGTAGTTATGGAAACAACAACTTGACCTAGGGCTTCAACCACTTTCTACCTATAGTCTTTGGATGATATTAGCAAATCCCAAATGCTGATATTGGCTTGAGTCTTCTTAAGCTGCTTTAACACCTTCTCATATTTATCTGCTCCAGATTTAGGTTCTTTTTCTGGTAGGATCTAACCATTCTTTTCTACTCTCTCCACCATTTCTCCCTTAACCCATATTGGCTCTCTCTTACCCTCTTTGAAATCCTTATCAGCAGATTCATCCCAAAAATTCTTGCTTTCCCTAGTCT
>CANXYI010461932.1:0-10280 GCA_948208565.1 Hura crepitans
TTCATCATCTGTTAGATGAGATTGGGTTGGATCACTCATCATCAACAAAACTTTGGTGTGATAATCAAGCTGCTCTCCACATTGCCTCCAATCCAATTTATCATGAATGGACTAAACATATTAAAGTTGATTATCACTTCATTCGTGAAAAGATTGAAGAAAATATTATCTCCACCAGATATGTGAAAACAGGAGAACAACTTGCGGATCTTTCACGAAAGGTTTAAATGGGCCTCACGTAGAATATCTTTGTAACAAACTGAGCATGATTAACATCTATGCTCCAATTTGAGGGGGAGTGTTACAGAATATAGCTGTATATATATTGTAAATTAGCTAGTTTCCTTATATGGATTAGGAAGTTTTTATTTGATTTTGTTTCCTCAGTTATTATTTCCTAAGTTAGGATTTCACACTTGTATTTATACCTGTAAATTCTTCATTACAGTATATAGAAAATCCATTATTCATTCCTGTGCTCTTAAAAGTATTATATTTTTTGCATTTTTTGCCTTTTGCTGTCCCAAATACCAACTTTAAATGTAACAGATACCTCTCCTAAACCCATTGTGCACAGAGCATAAAACATAGAGAGGGCTAGCTCACCAACCTTGTTTTGACGAAAACATGCATGATTGCAGCTGCATAGAAGACCATTTGGGAAACAAATATCAAAAGAATTACAGTCCCATTTGCCAATAAATAGCAAACTATTGAAACAGTGATGAAGCTTGCAAACGAAGGAAGGGGTTGAGACATTAGGAAAGAAATGACCAAGGCAACAAAAATGGGTATCACGCCAAAAACCAAGAATGGCAATGGCATTCTCAAATTGGATTCCACAGCTGTCAACATAGAAGGAATAGGCTGATCAAGATCCCATGAATGTGCTTGGCGCATTAGAGCAAAAAAGATAACTGCAATGGAGAAACCAACTATCTGCATGAAAGAAATCCCAAAACAAGAAATAGCTTAGTCTTGACACCAAGGGATTTCAACACTAACAGCTAAAAACATAAACCAAACATTCATGTCCAGAAGGTATCTGGTGGAACACATCACTGCTTATTCAATTATACTATGAAATTTCTACGCCACTCATTCACCTCTTGTAAAGATAGATATTCCAAAAAAAGGGGTTAAAAAAACACTATAAGAAAGCAGACTCCCCATTAAGGATGTACTTTATAAAATGCTTCTTGAACAATAAACTAATGACTGTTGAACAAGCGAGAAAAACATTCAGTCATTCAAACAGATCAGTTGTTAATTTAAACCAATTTCACAACAGCATATTTCTTGAAAATATTTTAAATGCCCATTTCTCTCACAAGTATTTACTACGGCGACTTTTCAATTTGAAAGTAAAATTAAATGCTTCTATAGACATTTAAACAAATACAGATAAGTCCCCAGTTACACAGTTGATATGCATACTGATTCACATGAATTGAAATGATCATCAAAATAATTTTCCGCTCTTTCTTTTTCTTCTATAGACTAGTGTTCCTTTTTCTGGCCTTTGTCATGTAATTACCCACCAAACGCCATAAGATTCCCCAAGGAAAAAGGTATTGCAGTGAATCTCTATTGATTGAGCTATCTAAAGAAATCTCTAATGTGGTTACAAAAAGTTATCCAGTTTTCCAAGTCCTTAAATCTGTTACGCATAATCCCTACACAAATTACAATCCTTAGGCTTGGTATAGCAATGCAAAAGGCAAAATAACGCCGATGCTACATTGAGACAACTAAGATCACGCCATAATACCACAAGTACTTTCTGAACAAATTCTCTTTAGAGTTGAATCACACCGGATATATAATACAACTTTCAGCAGTTGCTGAACTCGCAGTATTGCTATGACAGAAGGTAGTCAAAAAAATCCACTAAAGAATACCAAAAGATTTAGTGAGAAAACTTCAAGCAAACAAAGTATTTAAAAAATGAGAACAAAACATAAAAGAAAAGAAATGCAACCATTACACAATAAGAAATGTGCATTCAAATTAAAATTATTCAGTCACCTGTGAGTTATACAAAAGCAAAAACCTGCTGGCAGCTGCAGTTTCAGACACAGCAGTACTCATTCTATATGAACAGTGAGGGTCCACCTGCAGAGGGATGTTAAACAATATATTCTCTATAAGGAATATCGCAGTAAAAATGATCTTTCATAAACTTTATATAACAAAACTTGTAATAACTTCACCAATAAAAGAACAGTTGTTTTTTCGGATCCCTCAGTAGAATGCCATAAAGCTGGTGATGAATCTACGAAAATTGTTTCACCATCCAAATTTGGAAAAATGTGAAGACCAGATGTTGGATCCCATGCAAGTGCTACTGGTGGGAAACAACGCAATTTGCAAAGCCCTGAAGAACCAAGAAAGCTAGCTTAGCAGAAAAAGGAAAAACGTGATCATAAAGGAAATTTATCAGGGATTCTGGAAAACAAGACACATTTTAGGATTTAGAGTTTCCACGAATAGAAATCAAAACCCATCAAAAATCAAAATCAATATAGTAACTTTTTTTCAAGTAAAAATTATTTGAAAATGCCAAAGGATCATCTTAGTTTATGGGAATTTAAGAAACAATGAGAAAGAGAAAACATATCTAGAATGACTTCATAAATGAAGATGTCTAAAAGATTACTGTTGGAATAGTTAAAGAGGAATATCCATCTGAACTTTGCATTTAAAAAAAAGTACTCAACATAGCACCTCTTTTCACGCAAATTTTTTCAATGTTTAGCAACATTCCTTTTGCTTTCATTTTTATCCGACATATACAGACTCTTAAACAGATTAAAGTGAGCATATGACTGCATGCACACTATCAATTTCATGTTGATGAATTTATTGCACTGCCTAGAATTATGGAGATGTATGAAGGACAGTCAGAAGATTTAATGTAGCCAATGGAAATTAAAAAATTATGCTAATTGTAGAAATAAAGTCAATTCCTTACTGCTGTTTTCCATCTCTTCAGCCTCTTCAGCAGGAAGCCCCGACTTTCTTATTCCACAGCCCACAGTTTTCAGAGATAAAGTAACAGGCAAAAGGCCTAAACTAATAGAGAAAGATAAATTGAAAGCAAGGGGATGATCCTCTTTCAAAAATAATTCCTGCACAATATGAGTTATGCAGCAGGTCAAACTTCAGCTGTCCAACAAACACAATTGATTAATCTAGTTCAGAAATTTAAACAGTATGGCTAGGAAATAAAGAGATTAAAGAAAGTTAAAATAGGAATACTTTCAAAAGATTCCTACTTTCCTTTGGGAGAAGATGAAAGTGGGAGGGAAGAACACAAGGGAAGAAGATTCTTCTGCATCTGAGAGGATACTGGGGCGAAATTTTGTTACATTGCTCAATTTCCCTGAATAGCACTTTTACTTAAGAAATAAGGATAAAGACCACATATACCTATGTACTATCTGGAATTTATCATATTTGCCCTTAAAGAATTTTTTTTTTTGGGGTTAAAAAATGCCCTTAGAGTAACAAAATAGGCTCACACATACCCTTTCTAGGGGTATTTTTTTATCCTTCAAACAAAACATTATAGAACAAGGGCCAAATATTGCCCAGAAAAGAGCAGATGTGAGCTTACATTGTCAGTTAAAGGACACTTCTTTCAACAAAAAATTCCTTCGAAGGCAAATAGTCATCTTACCGTTAATAACACATTTGTTCCACTCTTCATCCTCCCATTTTCTTCTTTAATAAGGTAAATTCACCTCAGTGTTCTTTCCTCTTATTTTCCTTCGCTCCACTTCTCCCATCTTTTTGCTCCCAATTATTGGAATCATTCTATAATTTTAAACATTAACCTTTTGAGAATAGGTAGATAAAAGCATCAATTGAGCAGATAAGTCTCCCTTTCCATCCTCTGGGTTAAAGAACTGCCCAACTGCCATGGAAGCTGCTGGTGGAGGTCTGCCTGAAACACTCTGACCAAAGAAATTTTCACACATCAATTACTCACCATTTCAAAATATTAAGACATGAGGGTGCAGCATTGACATTCCTGGATTTGTTTAGGAAAGGTGTAAAAACCTAGTACAAACTTTAATTTCAGTGTAAGAAAAGGGAAGTAGCTTGTTAAAAGTTTTTCAGTAAATAAACTATGGTTCTGATGTGGAAATCAAGTATGGAATTTCAACAAGATCTGTGATTCATATGTTAGTTTTGCCATTGAGGGCACCTGTAAAGTATAGGGCACAAACAATGTCCTTTGAATTTAGACTATTAGTCCAGGCTAATGCAGAATTTTTATACATGCTGATGAGTTGGTTACTGGTTTAGAATCTAGTAACCCCTCCCAAGCAACACTTCGCGCTTAGCCTTTGTAGATTAGCCAACAACAGTGTTTGTCCATTTATTTACTTCCAAAGATTTAACAAGCCTGTTATACAATAAGGCTGGGGATTTTAGTTTATTTTCAATTTCTGAGGCACTTGCATTCCTCATATTTCTGTATTTACAGACAAAAAATGCAACAAATCATGGCATTTTGCACAGGTTCTGAATATATGCTGAATAAGGATCAAGCAGCCATTATAATAATGTGAGAAACCTGTCTCGCAGACTCGTATGATGTTTAGAAAAAGGCAATATCTTGAAAAAGAATTAAGGAAATAATACCGGACGAGGAGCAACTGAGACAGTCAGGAATCTAAAACCACGCATGTCCTCTGGGGTCAATTGAAGTACAGCAGATGGAGGTGCCTGCTCAGTCTGACTACCAGGTTCAACCTGATAAAACAAACAGAACATTCTGAAAATACAGCAAGTCTATCACCCAAATTGTTACCATTGTGGTCCATGCAAACTCTGATAGCATAGAACTCTGGACCTCCACTTGATAGCATATAATATGGTTTACCATTACAATGCAAAAGGCACCAAAAACAACATGTAGAACAACAAGCAACTTTTTAGACCTTGTGAATGGTAATACAAATTTCTTTATCAGAATAGCAAAACAAAATAGTTAATACCTGTCTTGGTGCTGGTCGTGAAGGAATCTGCACCAATTTTGATGTCACCTCCACAACCCGTTGACTCGCAGCCTCATTTGTAGTTGATTTTGCCTTTTCAGGCCACAGATGAAGTCTAACGCCAAAACAAGGAGCAAGATTTGTCACAAAGATGAAATGGCTTCTCCCATCTGAACCCTACGGACAAAAGTTCAATTCTAAGCAACTTTGCCCTTATGCTGGATCAGAAAATTTGAAAGTTGAAGCAGGATAAAAGTAAAAAATATTTTTGAAAAAATGACCATGCATATTGATATCTAGATGACCAAAAGGTGGAAAGTTGATAAAGCACAACTATAGATTAAAACTCCAAATGAATTTTTGCAAGAATTGATCAAAATATCAAACAACCAAAGTCACCCAAAAAAGTTCCCATTTGCAAATTTAATTGAAAAAAAAAAATCAGCGGCAATCTTTAAACATGGACCGGTTACCAGATGCTGAAGACAAGGAAATAAAAAGTAAATAAAAAGTAGAAACTAACTCCCTAAAATCAACTATCTAAACAAATTAGCAGAAAAAATATAAGTTAAATAACAAAATTGAAACTTTTCACTTTATAAATGAGGAACTTTGGCAATGCTAACCAATTTTTGTATGTCCATCCATCGCCTCCTCCCATCCATGGCCAAAACAGTCATACTGGTGGTCTGTATGTACAGATCCCTGTCAAGGCCATCATTGTTCCAATTAATATTGCTGGGACAACCAGATAAAGTATGCACTTGAGAACCTGCAAATACCAAAGAATAATACTTTGAATTTGCAATTTGTCAAGGTGATAAATGAATAAACAACATGAAATTCAAAATAAAAATCTTTTAAATAAATCTTTATCTGTGCAACCTCTAGAATATAACAAAGAGTTCAGCAAGATATGATGTTAAAATCTGTCATACTATAATTTGTTAGGAATATTTAGAGATATTTTAGGCAGATTTTTAGTGATATTAGAATTCCTAAATTAGTGATTTAATTCCTGCAAATTAGTGATATTATTTCCTGTTTTAATATTGCCTAAATAGAGAGGAATTAATAATTTCCTAGTTGAAAAAGAATTACTATTTTATTAGGCTTGTAACCTCTATTTAAAGAGGCTGAATTTTAATCAATAAAATAAGCAGAATTAAAAAGAATTCCAAGAGATCAGGTTCTCTCTCCAATGAGTCCCAAGGTATACAACTCCCTTTGACGAGTTCGAAGGTATGAAATCCCTTTGACGAGCTTGAATTATCGCCAGTGTTCCGATTCACAACATGAGACCACAACATAATTGTTTGAAACTAGTTCCAAGATATGGAATTATTCTGCATTTTGTCGTGGTCCCAAATTATAGATTGGAATACCAGGCGATAATCAAACTCGTCAAAGGAAGCTAGCACGTTTAGAAGAGTTACACCTTCGAACTTGTCTGCCTATCTCTTCCACTCTTGCTGGACATTCTGACTTATTTTATTGATTAATTTCTGCCTCTTTAAATAGAGGTAACAAGCCTAGAAATAAGTAGTAAAAATAGGAATTCTTTTCTAACTAGGAAACTATGAATTCCTTTAACTAAGAAATATTAAATAGGAAATAAAGCACTAATATTGCAGGAAGTTAAATCACTAAATTTGCTGAAATTAACCAGTAATATAGGAATCCTATTATATCTAAAATACTGCCTTATTAACTCTAGAACCGTAACAAATCACAAGCTCATCCTCTAAAGTTCAAAAAGAACTAGAATAAATAGTTGGCAAATCAGTATTCAAAATTTACAATCCAGTCATTCATGATTTATTATTTGTCACATAGTAGACTTCATTTAGTGTTTGCAAATTATTCCAAAGAATTTTTATTTCTTGGGCCTTTTCGCTCTCATCTAAAATGCAACTCCACTGGTTGTAGCTATGCAGCTTCATGTTCGCCACTAAGCAGCGGTGAACAAAACAGTAAATATGTAAACTTTTTTCAAGAAGTACAAAAATGTGACAGACATTTGGCAAGGAAATAAGCTGTTAAAGGTAACTCTGATTTAAGAATCATGGCACAAATCCTATTTTCTACATTATTATAGAAAAATTTCCTCAACTCCATTCCAAAAGAGTTTCTACCACACATATAAACGACATACCTGCTTTTTGGTAAGGTTATGAAGGAATAGTAAACAACATCATTATGAACATTTTCTTTTTCACAATATCACTTTCCAAGATACTAAATTAGACCTTAAATTTTTTAAAATACATAATATTCTACAGCTGATATAAGAATATGTTGAGGATTAATAATTACCAAGGGTGTTTTTCACATCTTTAACAGAAGCATGAGTTGACTGTTGAGATGAGTGTGATTCCCCCATCCAATTGAAAGCCTGTGGTATCCCACTACGAAGCATTCTTGAAAATACTGTGAGCCTCTTTGTAGTGTCAGGAAATGGCTGACCTGTTCTGGAGTCTATCAGACTAAGGAGTGTATGTGCTACCTATACACAATATGCACTATTAGAGGAGCTCGATGGTCTTAGTCTTACAATTTGGTTCAAGAAGATATAATATACTTACTTGCACAACCAATTGATTACACCATAAAATAGCTTGATGCTCCATCGACAGCCATACATTTTTCATGCCTGTACTACTTATCATAAAGCCATGAGTATATGGCACAATGTCATCCAGCATCTCTAACTTTGTACGGACCTGAAAACACAAAAATATAGTCAGTGTGTATACACATGAGATCATGCCACAAAAAATAGTCAGTACAAAATATCCCAGTCCAGCAGTCAACTCAATTACGCATTGCCAAAACCTAGGCTCAATTTTCCGTTATTTCAGGCTTATATGTTAAGAGTAGGGGAAGAGGATCGTGTCACACAGTAGTTTACAGGAAAATTAAAATCAATTGCTTTTCCTTTATTTCCATTCGTAGGTCGACCTGTCTTAAATAATATTCAAACTCATCAAAAGAAGAATGAAACCTTTGGACCTTGTTAAGAGAGATCTCCTGATCTCTGTAACTTTTTGATAAAATATGACTTAGGGTTTTATTATCGCTTTTGTCCTTTAAACAGGACCAGTCTTAAATGAGGAAAGTTAATTTTAGGCTTTCTCATACTGAGCAAATAACATAAATAACCTATTCTAAGAAACCCACAGTAATTAAAATACCAAATCCCTGTATTAGTGCAACCAATCATAACAGGAAATTAGGCCTACAATATACTATTACTGGCCAGCATCCATAACATTATAGCAAGAAAGCTCAATTCCTGATAACCATGTAAAATAATAAATCTCAGATTAATAAATAAATAAATTGATAAACAGAATACTAATCACCATCCAGAATACAAATAAACATAGTGCAAAATCACTTGTACAATATGTAAGCAACAAGAGACAAAACTTTCACACTGAAACTTCCAATTTTTTAAGCATTAAACTTTTATATAGATAAAGGTCATTCTATTTTAGAATAGCAAGAAGTCCTAAAACATTCCATAATAGCAATTGCTCAAAAGCTGTAAAACTTTGCACCAAAATGAATATCTAAAATAACCTGGTAATCATTATAACCACCAGAAATGGAGACGACAACAACATTAGAGAGCATTGAATCTGACTTATGTCCTGTCTGAGAAGATTGAACCTCATATCTTTCCCTCCATTCCTGATTTATGCGGGCAAAATAATGACCCAATGATGGCTGCAATGCAACAGGGGGTGACCTGGAAAATAGATGAGTCTCATGAAAAATAAATCAATATTTGAAACAAGAACCAACAACATTAAGAAGCTATAAAGCTCACTGGTGAGGGGTTGAAAGTGTAAGAACAGTGTCCACAGCTGAATTCCTTAAACGAGGATGTATAATTGCAGCTCTTGCAACAAACCCACCCATAGAATGACCAACCAATATCACACTTTTTGGCAAGTTACCAGAAGTTGCAGCACCTTCTCGTTCACGGGCATCATGAGATTGTTTGTACTGATCCAAGATCTGAAGGCATGATAAGATAGACCAACTGTTGAAATTAAAACATACGAACAAACAAACCTAGACTATTACAAACAAAAATGCTTCCAGCTTAAATGAGTTCAAGAGAATGTAAAACTATCACCAGCTATGGGCAAAAGTTCTTAGGATCATGCCAAAAACTAGGGTGTAATTTCATGAAATTTCAATGAGTTATTGACAAGAAGAAATCAGAAGGTGGACTTAATCATATCTATGAAATTAATTATCAAGGAACACTGACTTAGCACTTAAAAATCATCAGAGAGTTCCAGACACTAAATAACATGCAATATTTGATCAAGTTCAAACAGGAAAAACATGAATTTAAAGCTTCACAGGTAAGAGGTCACAGCCAAAATTTACAACAACAAAAACTAAGCCTTAATCCATACTAGATGGGGTTGGCCATATGAATTCTCTATCCTCATGTCTTTCTATCCAGTGCAAGATTCGCCTCAATGCCTAATGCACAAAGATCCTTAGCCACTATATCTTTCCACACTATTTTAGGCCTATCTCTTCCTTTCTTTCAAAATTTATTTTCAAAAAAAAAAAAACAACAACAACAACAAATGGCATCCCTAATTTTGAAAGTAGAAAAGAAAAACTATCCCTGGTGGAAATTTTCTAGCGTAGCTTTTTGATAATTTCTATATCAAAAACATGTTCAGTTAAAAATAAATTCTCAATTCTGAATATCAAATCATGTTGATAAGATATATGTTATGGTCACTAGTCTGTGCTAGGCTCTTTGGACAATTTAGATAGTTGCAACTCGTCTAAGGGAGTCGCGTACCTTGGAACTCTAAGGGAGTTGCCTACCTTCAATTTGCTGGAACTCTAAGGGAGCTACCTACCAATAATTTGCTGAAAAGTTCAAACTTGTTTTATTCATGAATAATGCTCCTCTTTAATAGAGGTTTACAATTTAGGAAATAAGATCCATAGCCTTAATTTTAGGTTCTAACAAGATATGACAGTAAATTATCTATTAGGAAAGCTTTATTTAAACTAATAAGGAAATTCTATGAAATAAAATCAGAATCAAATCCCATCTTCTGCTGCTGGTTTCTTGCATCAGACATGGGCTTTTGTCCACAAACCAGCTGTAACATTACTCCACCCCTGGAGAAAGAGCTTGTCCTCAAGCTCAAGATTTTCATTGCAGCACTCCTTCAAACGATGATTACAGATGTGAATAGGCAACAGAAATATTGGCTTTTGAAA
>CANXYI010462028.1:0-10272 GCA_948208565.1 Hura crepitans
CAAACAGCTTATTTTACATATAAAAACTTAAACCTCACACTAAAACAGTTTTCTACTTAATTAATTGGCATTTTCCTAATAAAAAATGGGTTTGAGATTTCACTAATCAAAAGTCACGACAAAAAATGTATTTCAATAAAGGCCAATCTCCTAGAAATGGGAGTTAGGCAATCACTACTAATTCCAATGGAATTATGGGTAATTGTTAAGCCATACTACAACAAATGAATGGCTCAATTTCTAGATATATCTATTGTCTACTAGTTATATGTTTTAGATACAACAATTCACTTTCCTTATGTGCAAAGGTGATATGGATGCTTAAATATAATGCATGCTTGCTAGATACGAGTCTGATAAATGTTACAATATAAAAATGATGGCATATTATAAGGGCATAAATAAGATTTGAATTTTGAACCTTTTTGGTACTGAAGATTAAAGGTCCTGGTGTAGAGGCTAGGTGGTGACTCCTCTAACCACTCTTGTCCCTCATAAAATACATAATCTCTACAGTGACAACTTTATTAGGGACAAAAATCTCAATCTGAAAGTGCCCAAATAATATGTCATCTAAATATTCTAATTTTTATTAGTCTCATGCATTGCACTTCTTTATATATTGTATCCCTATTACCTTGGATGGTGTTGTGAACTATGAGCCCATTTTTCATTCAAGAATAGGGAAATGCTAGCATATTCATCAGTCATAAGCCTCGTGCTCTCGTGTATATGAAAAGGTGAACTAATCAATCGCTATTATCAATGATTTAGAAGACCTATTATAAGGGACCTTTACTTGTGGGAGCTTTAAGCCTTTTGACTAAACCATGAGCCCATATAGTCAAGCTTAGCAACTTCCCTTAGGTTACATGACCTTAATTGTTTATTATTGTATTATGACGGCTATATGGGTCTATTATGTTTGACCTTATTTATAGTGGGGGCAAGCCCATTATTTCTTTTATCTTGGATGGGCCTAACCTATTTTCACTTTGAATAAGATTTAAATATCATAAGCCATCATATTTCTATGTGCTTTAAATTTGAGAGTTTATTAGGCCTAATACAACCTATAAGAGAATCTATGTATCTTCCGATGTTGCTCAGGCAATCCCAATAATGCCTGAAAAGTCAAAGTCTTATGAATAGTACCGGATGGACCTAAATGATGTTCCCTGTGGTGCAGGTCATCATTCTGAGACCGATGATTGGCATATTGGTCATAAAACTTTGATGGGCCTAAAACTAGGGAAAATGAATGAATTAAAAATTTTAGCAAAACCAATAATTTATATTAGGTCATAAACTAATGATTTCAGAGATAAAATGATTTTGGGTCGGGACAGCCTCGAGACTAGGAAGGTGCTCGAATGGTCTCAAAAACACCATATCTTGGGTCTCAAAAACACCATATCTTGGATCTCAAAAATTCTACTGAGTATGGTGGTAGAGGAATTAGAATTTTCTGAGGTCAACTAGTATTTTTATGAATATTTTATTCTGACCGTGAATAGTTTCAAAAAATCAATAGTGGAATTTTAAGTTGAAATTTTGCATGGACCTTAGTTTTATTAACTTAGGAATTTTAAAATTAGAATGAGAATTTTTGGAGCAACATGGAATATTTTACGAATTATTGAATTTTAAACTCGATCTATGATGAATAGTGACTTTTTGCTGCCGAAGGAATTTTGAGCTGAAATTTTACGTGGGCCTTAGTCTCAGTAATTGAGGATTTTTACAACTAAAATGGGAATATTTGGACTTATATACAATATTTTTTGAATTTTTCAAGGAAAAAAGTGACTTCTTTAGTGCATAAAGGAATTGGGCCTTATTTTGGCCAAACTAATGGGTCCAGCCCAGCCCAGCCCATAGGTGCTAATTTAAATCTGGATACAGCTCATAGGAGAAGTGGGCTTCATCTTCTTCCGCACTCCTCCATGGTCGATGGTTTTAAAGGAGAGAAAGCCATCATTTTTTCATTTTCTCTCTCAAAAAATTCACATAAATCCCTCCAAAATTAATATAAAATAAACCTCCATCATCCATAAGCTTGATTTCCACCAAGAATTCTAAGAAAAGGGGACTAATTTGCAAAATTCACTACTTGAGTGAATAGTAACTTAATAAGCCAAATTATTCAAATCTCAATTTTTATTTTTTAGTATAGTTAAATTAAACTATTTTTAGAATAGCTATGGTGTTAGAATTTTAATTTGAGGCATAGGTAATTTTATAGGAATTTTATTAAGTGAAATTTGATTATGTTAGGTGGAGATAGTTCAAAAGTGAGGGAAGCAACAAATCCTAGTCAAAGTGGTGGTGAAAAGGGTGGAAAAGCATCCTAGGTATGTGGAATAGCATAATTTTATTATGTCTTACATGTGTATAAAAATTTAGTTATGTTACTTGTATGGAATTTGCATAAATTGCATGTATGTGTGTCGTTTAGGTGTAATGTGAGTATAAGCATGTAATTTTGGTTAAATTAATATGAATTGTGTAATAATTCATTAAGAAATAGTATATATGTGTGTATGTGTAAGGGTGGCCAAATGAGGCCTTATAAGTGAGTATGAATGGTAAGGTGGCATATGGAATATAAATGTAGTCTTAATGTGGTGAAAATGAAGTGGAATAATGGTAAAGATAATAACCTAAAATGGCTTGAAATATGACCTAAGAATGTGACTTAGTAAGATGAAGAAATGAGATAGTGACTTGATGAATTCATGTACATTATAGTGGAATATTAAGATAAGGAATATGGAGTAAAGAAATCTTGTAAATGAAGCTTGCTTGATAGAGATAATAGAAGGCATGAATGAGAAATGACTAAATGAATAGTGTCAGTTGAGAAAACTAACCAAATGAATAGTGATTTTGCGATAGTGGCAAAATCATAATTAAATGTGAAGATTAGACTTAAAATGGTATATTAAGGATAAAATAACACTGAGTATGGTTTAAATTTGGTAATGGCCTATTAGTTAGATGCCCACTGGATGGGTTAACTGGTCAACTAGGGATAGAGCAGCTATTGGGTGGTCGGTCCTTCTAGGGCCTACTGCCATGTGTTGGTGATGTTGAGACTGTACGATGCTTTGGCATCTTGTTTAGTGCGACTATGGATATTGGGAGTGGTCTACGGACGGGTCCCTGCTATCCACATCTGTGTGATGCTCCACAGATATTAGGAGTGGTCTACGGATAGGTCCCTACTATCTATTAGTCTGATATTAGGAGTGGTCTATAGACGGGTCCCTGCTATCGAGCA
The DNA here is from genome assembly GCA_948208565.1 of Hura crepitans. Lineage (NCBI taxonomy): Eukaryota > Viridiplantae > Streptophyta > Magnoliopsida > Malpighiales > Euphorbiaceae > Hura > Hura crepitans. The sequence continues at coordinate 3,284 of CANXYI010462028.1, forward strand.
AGGTAGATGCAGCTACCTAGGCCCTAAAAGTGAGCCATTGCATAGGATAGTCCCATTATCCAATGTCTTTAAGTGTGGTCTGTCTACGGGCCTATAAACAGATAAAATAAATAGTAATGACTAATACATAAACTGAATAAATGAATAATTGGACTTAGCAATTTAAGATGACTTTATTGTGTGCGAAACTTTGCATGATTGCTTGTTGCATAAGACATAATATAATTATGTTATTCCACCATTGAGTCTAATACTCAATGTATTGGTGTTCTGATGCGCAGGTCACGAGCAGAGTACGAGTCAGCATTGAATGTCAGCATCAGTGTAGCTGTCCTAGTGTCTTTTGGTATATCACTTTTCTTTTGAATTACATATGTATAGTGTATTGCACTTATGTATGTACATAGGTAGAATGGAAAGTAGAACTATGTATATTAATGAAAAGAATTTAGTATGAAAATAAAGTGCTATGAAATGAATGGTTATTTTCTTGGCATGCCTTGGTGTGTTGATGGGTCTTTGATCCTGTGTGTAATTAAATGTGATGATATTGTGTTGATGATTGTGTTTGGAGGACCTAAGGGTCCAAAGGAGGAATAAGGATGGTTTTTTGAAATAGAAGTGTGTTTTCTTTGTAGGTTTAGTTAGGTTAGGAACTAGGGTAGTCGTTATGTTATCCAATTTTTTGTAATTGTCTAGTAGTGACTGAGGAAACTTTTAACGGACCAAAATAGGACGTAAATATAGAATAAGTGATTAGATGTAGGTAATGGAAGGATTTGGTCAACATAAGTCAAACTTAGGTAGAAGTTAAATAAAAGGCCTCTAGGGAACTCCTAGGATAGGTGACCTTAGCGGGAAGTGACCTGCCTTGCCCATTTCAGGAGGAAATGGGTAAGGGGTGTTACAATCCCATCTAGGAAGGAATTGGCTTGACCATATGTGTTGGCAAAATAAGGTTGGAAGGTTTCCTTTATGTGTTTGCCCTTGTTGCACCACAAACATGTATTGCATATCATGTATCATTAGTATCTTGCATTATTAATATCGTACATGCATCATCCTTAACACCTTATTTTGACAGTTGCCATTAATCCTTCATTTAATGCTTAGTGGAAGCATATAGGCAAGTGTCTTAACTAAACTAGTGAAGCATTACTAGTTCAATCAAAGTGAGGAACCATGTTAGCTGACAAGTACGTGACTAAGGCAATGTTCATAGAGGCGATGAATGAGATAGAGAAAAGGATGATGGAAGTTATAATGAATGCCCTATCCAACATCTATAACCAAAAGGAAGTAGGTCAATCTTTAGCCACTCATAAGGAAAAGATGTAGTGGATAGAAGAGATGATCAGTCTCCCAATGATGAAGTTCCATAGGTCACTAAGTCATACCATAAGGTTCCCCCTCCTAAGGCAGTTGATGATGACCAGTTGAAGAAGCTTAATGAGAAGATAGAAGCCATGACCAAGCTAGTCAATGGGGGCATGGATATTGATCTTGATGATATTAGCTTAAGGCCAAAACGAGTGATGCCCCATAAGTTCAAAATGCTAGACTTAAGTAAGTTTGATGGCATGACTAACCCTTGAACTCACTTAAAGTAATATGTTATTACTATGAGAGCTACTCACCACTCTGAGGAGCAAATTATGAGCATATTTAGTATGTCTATAATAGGCCAAGCCTTAGACTAGTATCATTTCTAAGAGAAAAGGGTCAAGGAAGACTGGAATGAACTAGCATATGAATTTAGTAAGTAATACTCTAGTAATGCTAGTATAAAAATCAAACTAAAGGATCTAGAGTTAGTGAAGCAAAGACTGAATGAGAGCTTCCCTGACTACTTACAAAGATGGAGGGAAAAAGATCTTAAAGATGAGGACTAAGCCTAAGGACATTGATAAGATTAAGATGTTCATTAAGAATGTAAATAATAAATATGAACAATGGACTCACCGCTAAAGGTATCACCACTTGGGAACAGTTGAAAGATATTGCCATTGACTTAGAGGAAAATTACTAGAATAAGGGGATCAAGAGGACAAGTAACCCCACTTTCACGAGCAATAAAACTGGGAGCACAACTAAGATAGCCGATGTGCATGCTATCCAAGATAAAAGATATTCTAACCTTGGTAAGTCTATTTAATGGAGCTTGAGAAAACTCACCAAAGAGGGCAAGTTACATACACTTCCACCTCAGCTATTCAATGGACCATTACAACCCAACCATAGGCACGGTTAGTATTGTGCATGCCACCAAAGAACTAACCACATTACCAATAACTGTAAACTCCTTAAAAAAGCCATCTGAGACCTATTTGATTCTAAACAAATACCAGATCCTAAAGCCACCTCAAACCCATTACCCAAACACTAAGCTTCTTGTCGTCATAAATTCGAACTGCTGAGGAATTCATGCTTAGAGATGTTTATAGATCTGACTAAGAGATCTATAAGGTGTGAGAGAGAGTGAATCCATCCTCCTAACAAGCTTTTAGGAGAGTGAGAGTGACAATGAGCATGGAGAGAACAAAAACTTCTTAGATAAATCTTTTCATAAAGATTCTAAAGAGGGAAAGAGAAAGCCACTTATGTTGAGGGAGAAGCGATAGAGAGAGTTAAAAAGAACGGTCAGATCCTACCCAAGAAAGAGCCTGAAACCAAGGAAGGTAAGTATGAGAAAGTGCTAAAGTAGACCAAAAAGGCCTAAGCCACTATTAGCATATGGGACTTGCTAATGTAATCCAAGGACCTATGGCAAAATATAGTCAAAGCCTTAAGTCAAGTTGTTATATCTTTCACTATTACCCTCGATGAGCTAGTACAAGTAATGAAAATAGGCAAGACATGCCTTATCACCTTTATAGATGTTGACTTGCCCTTAAAAAGACGAGAACATAATAGGCCTCTTTTTCATTAGGGCCAAAGTGAACGAGAAAAAGATAGGATGTGCCATGGTCCATGATGGCTCTTTATTGCTTGTCTAGTTTGTGAATAAAGAAGGAAGACATGTCACCTTTAAGTATCACTATCAAGGTGTACAATGACACAAGAAGACAATCTGAAGGCTCCTTCACCACTAAGGTTCAAGCGGGGCTAATTGTAAATAAGGTAGAATTTATTGTGATTGACATCCCAGCCATATTTTTTATTCTACTACATATACTAGAGATCCATAAACTTAAAGGAGTCCCTTCCACCTTGCACCAAATGATCAAGTTCTGACATAAAGGCAACATTATCACTATAAAGGCTAAAATTGATCATGTTATTTCCACTTTGGCTTTCTCTAATCAGCCTTTCTCTAGATTTCACATTGTTAGAATTTATGAAGACTATATACACCTCGCCATATCCAAAATGATAAAAAAGATGGATTTCTTCCCTGGTGCTAGTTTAGGAAAGAATTTGGAAGGTATAACTAAGCCATTATATCTCTACACCTAGAAAGACACAAGAGGATTAGGATATGATTCGAACAAAGGGGGAAACCTAAAGAAGGGAAATAGTTTAGGGGACTACTTTGTCAAGCAAAAGAGTACAAGTTATGATAGGACTTTAGAACCTATGATAGTGGATGGATGTTTCAAGTTGTGTTTTAAGATTTTTTTAAACGTCATCAATTGGGAATTAGGGAACCTTACTCAGATCCAATGGACAAAAGAGGGTCAAGCCTTAGATTGGTATCATTTCTAAAAGAAGAGGGTCAAAAAAGACTGGAATGGACTAGCACGAGAATTTCATAAGTAGTACTCTAATAATGCTAGCATAGAAATCACACTGAAGGATCTAGAGTTAGTAAAGCGAAGACTGAAAGAGAGCTTCTCTAACTACTTAAAAAGATAGAGGGAGAAGATCTTGAAGATAAGTACTAAGCTTAAGGACATTGATAAGAATAAGATGTTCATCAGGAATGTGAATAGTTTTATGAATAGTGGACTCATCACTAAAGGTATTAACACTTGGGAATAGCAACAAGACATCACCATTGACTTAAAGGCTAATTACTAGAATAAGAGATTCAAGAGGACAAGTAACCTAACTTTCATGAGCAGTAACACTGGGGGCACAGCTAAGACAACCAATATGCATGCAATATAAGGTAGAAGATATTTTAAATTGGGTAAGTCTCTTTTATGGTGCTTGAGAAAACTCACCAAAGAGGGCAAGTTATATACACTTCCACCTCAGCTACTCAACGGACCATTACCACCCAACCATAGGCACGATTAGTGCTGTGCATACCACTAAAGAACTAACCACCTTTTTAATAATTGTAAACTCCATAAAAAGCCATATGAGACCTTATTGATTTTAAATAAATACTAAATCCTGAAGCCACCTCAAACCTATTACCCAAACACCGAGCCATTTGCCTTTTTAAATTTGGATTGCCCAAGGAATACACACCAAGAAATGTTTATGGATCCCATCAAAAGATCTATAAGGGGGTAAGAGAGAGTGAATCAATCCTCTTAACTAGCTTTTGGGAGAACGAGAGTGACAGTGAGCTTAGAGAGAGCAAAAACTTCTAGGATGAATCTTTTGATGAAGATTCTGAAGAGGGAAAGAGAGAACCACTCTGTGTTAAGGGAGAAGCGACAGAGAGAGCTGAAAATAATGGTTAGATCCTACCTAAGAAAGAGCCTAAAACTAAGGAAGGTGAGCATTAGAAAGTGGTAAAATAGCTTAAAAAGGCCTATGCTAATATTAACATAATGGTCAGATCCTACCTAAGAAAGAGCCTAAACTAAGGAAGGCAAGCATTAGAAAGTGCTAAAATAGCTTAAAAAAAGCCCATGCTAATATTCACATATGGGACTTACTAAAGTCATATAAGGACCATAGGTAGAAGGTAGTTGAAGCCTTAAGTTAAGTTGTTATATCTTTCACTATTACACTTAATGAGCTAGTACAAGTAATAAAAATAGGCAAGATAGGCCTTATCACCTTTTATAGATGTTAACCTGCCCCTAAAAGGAAAGGAACATAATAAAGCTCTTTTCATTAGGGCTAAAGTGAATAGGAAAAAGATGGGATGTGCCATAGTTAATGATGGCTCCTCATTGTGTGTTTGCCCAGCTAAAATCTTATTTAGTTTAGGAAAAAAGAAGGAAGAATTAGCACATTCAAGTATCACTATCAAGGTGTACGATGATAGAAAAAGACAATCTAAAGGTTCCGTTAACACTAAGGTTTATGTGGGGCCAACTGTAGATGAGATATAATTTATTGTGATTGACATCTTAGCCATATTCTCTATTCTGCTAAGGAGACCTAAGTTCTATAAACTTAGGTGAGTCCCTTCCATCTTGCACCAAATGATCAAGTCCCCACGTGAAGGCAACATTATCACAACATGATCACTACAAAGGCTGAAATTGATCATGTTCTTTCAACCCTAGCTATCTCTAATTAGCCTTTCATTGGATTTTATGTTGTTAGGATTTATAAAGACTACATAGACCCCGCTATGTCTGATAAAGAGGATAGATTTCTTCACTGGTGCTAGTTTAGGGAATAATTTGTAAGGTATAACTGAGACACTGTAGCTCCACACCCAGAAAGACATAAAAGGATTGGGATACGATTAGAACAAAAGGGGAAACATTAAGAAGGGAAATAGTTTGGGGGATTACTTTGTCAAGCAAAAGAGTACAAGGTATGATAGGACTCTAGAACTTATGTAGTGGATGGATGTTACAAGCTAAGTTTCAAGATTTTTGTAGATGTCATTAATTGGAAATCAAGCAACCTTACTCAAATCTAGTGGACAGAAGAAGTCTTTCCTAATCCACGAGCTATTAAAGAAGTTTATTCTAGCTTTCTTGATATTGTGTCTAATTTAGATATAGATTTTGATTTATTCATTGATGAACTATATCTTTGTGACCTCTTTGAGGCAAATAATCTTCTTTCTAATAAAAAGAACAACAAGTTTGCTTATTTGTGTGATGTTTTTCTTAATGCTAGCATGCGTCCAAGTAATCATTACATGAGCATTTTTGACATTAACTGTATTAAAACTAATTCATTTAATCTTGGTACAAATGAGCAACATAAAAATATATTAATTACCTATGATACTACTACTGATGGAAAGGAAAAGTTTGAGAGATTACTAAAAAATTATGAAAGAATCTTTGCTTAGAATTATAAGGATATGCTGGGTATTGATCATGAGGTTGCTAAACATGCTATTCTGACTTATGACCACACTACTCCAGTCCATCAAAAGCTTAGAAAGATTAGACCCAAGTAGGCTAAAAAGGTAAAGGAGGAAGTTGTCAAGCTACTAAAGGCCAAGTTCATTGAGGAGATCATCTTCCTCACTTGGTTAGCTAACATTGTTCTAGTATCTAAGAAAGACATAAGGGTTAGAATGTTTGTTGATTACTGAGACCGAAACAAAGCATACCTTAAGTTTAATACCCATAAGTCATGGTCTTATGAACAATACCTTTTGTGCCCGAGTCATGTTGCCTACGGTGCGGGGCATCACCACAAGGCTAGAAAGGGACGTATTGGTCATAAAACTTTTACAAGCCTAAAAATGGGTAAAATGAATGAATTTAAAAATTTAGCAGAACCAATAAATCATTTTAGGTCGAAAACTACTATATAGGGAGATAAAATGAGTTTGTGCTAGGACAGCCCTAGGAAGTGCCCAGACGGACTCAAAAATACCATACCCTAAACCTCAAAAATTCTAAAGAGTATGATAATGAAGGAATTTTAATTTTTTGAGATCGTTTGATATTTTTTTGAATATTTTATTCTAGTAGGTGAATAGTGTCAAAAAGTCAACTTTAGAATTTTAACTTGAAATTTTACATGGGCTTTAGTGACACTAATCAAGGATTTTTGAAGCAAAAATAAGTATTTTTAGAGGTCTAGAGAATTTTCTATGAATTTCTAAAGCTTAAAAAGGCATAAGGAGAATACGAGCCATCGGATTGTCATCTGTCACGATCGGGGCC
>CANXYI010462166.1:0-12922 GCA_948208565.1 Hura crepitans
ATAATTCTTTCATTCAAAACCCAACCTTTTGTCTTGTAGCTTGGTCCAATATCTAGGTAAGTTCTGAGGTCACTTTAATTGTACCATTTTTCATTCTTCCCTATGATTTCAATGATCTCCAAGGATTAATTGGTCATGTAAGGTTGTCTTCTGTGATCCTATTTTAATTATAAGAGTGATATAATGACTAATCATGCATACATATTATCATCCACATTTTTGAACCATTATTGTATATTCTACCTAACGATGCAAGTCCATACGAATAATACCGATGAGATGCTTAAGTCCACATAGATGCATTATTGATATTATGATTATGTTATTTAATCTGTATGGCCTACACATGATAATAATTTTATGTTTCATCTTTTGTATTATGTTTTAACATTCATTCCAAACTTGATAATGTATGTTTTACCCATATTAATCTCTATATCATGTTATGATAGATTTGTCCTTATAATTGAACCTTGCACATCTGATCTTCAATACACATATCATTTGCATTCTAGAGTTGGTTTTTAATCCACACAAACTCCTTTTTGTAAGGATGCACAATCCACACAAATATTTATTATGAATAATTGTATGATTATTAGGTTCGCATGCATGTAAAATACAATGTATAAAATTTTGACATATCACCATGTAAGTGTTAGGTAAAGGCTTGAAATATCATCATGTGAACAATTACCATGGATATGAATTCTAGTTATAATGCTTCAAAAAGATGGGATAATTCTTAGATTGCACTATTTGTTAACATGTTATTCATGATGTTTGCACTGACTCCTGTCATAAGGGTCTATTCATCCGTATGGACTTGTGTCTTCTACTTATGGTATAATTAACATCTGTATATGTTTATAATACCTCCATGATTGATGTGTTTACTTTAATAAATTAATACTGCATATGTATGCATAATTTGAGGTCTTTAGGGGAGCATTTGTTGTTGTTCTAATCATATTATTCAAGTGAATGTCAGTTAATGATGCCTTTCTAAAGATGAGTTCGGATGGACAATGTCCTATCCCTATCATATAGTCCAAATGGACTTATGTCGATAACCATTTTCTATGTGCATGAACTTAGTGATTTAGAACTAGGAACAATTTTTTATTCCTTGCTTATTTATTTGGTTTTGTACCTTTCATTCCTTTTGTTTATTTTTGGTTGTAATTAGTAGTTCACTTAACTCATTTTATGCGTAAAATCTAATTTCACACAAGTTATTTTTCTACACAATTAATTTGGTGTTTTCTTAATAAATGATTTTTATTTTCCTTAATAAAAGTCGCATAAAAATGTATTTAGCCAAAAGCCAATCTCCTAGAGATGGGAGTTGGGTAGCTATCGCCAATACCTATACCATTATGGGGTAATTGTTAGGTCAAGTAACAATTAATAAATGTTCCAATTTATAGATGTTCAATTTATATTTATGATTTATCGTACATTTTGAATATTACAACTTAATTTCCTTATGTGTATTGGTGACACATATGCTTTTAACTATAATGCTTACTTGCATGATACAAGTTTGATAAAAATGACAATATAAAGGTATATTATTAGGGCATAAATAAAATATGATTCTAAACCCTTGCTAAGAAAAAGATCAATGGTCTTGGTGTAAAGCTAGGTGGTAACTCTAAACATTAACTGCCTCATCCCCCGTACATCAAAAATCTACATTAGAGACTCTGCTATGGACTAAGAATTTAACCTAAAAGTGCCCAAATAATATGCCTTCTAATATTCTAATTTTTATTAGTCACATGCATTTTATTCTATATATACTATACCCTTTTTGCCTTGTATGGTATTACAAACCTGAATCCATTTTTCATTCAATAATAGGGAATTCCTAGCATATCCATCACTCACAAGCCTTTTACCTTTGGGTATATGAAACAGTGAAATTAGCGATCATCATTACCCTTAAGTGGGAAGACCCATTAGAAGGGACCTCTGCTTGTAGAAGTAGTAAGCCTTTTTAACCAAACTATGAAACACATATCGATAAGCTTAGCAACTTCCCCTATAATGCATGACCCTAAGAGTATAAGACTCATTGTGGTTGCTATATAGGCCTACTATGTTTAACCTTGTTTAGAGCGGGGCTAGATCCATTAGGCCTTTTTTTTAGGATAGATTTAACCTAATTTCACTTCGAATAAGAATTAAACTTAACAAGCCATTATTTTTGCTTGCATTTTAAATATGAGGTAATTGGGTCTAATCAAGCCCATTCTCGAACTTGCATATTCCCTATTGATGCTTTGGTAAATCCACTTAGGAAAGGAATGGCTTAACCATATATACAAGAGGAATATGGTCAGAAGGTTTATTGATCATGTTTGTCTACGCTATATCACATGCATACATCATGCATTATATAGTACATTTGTATATTAATCATGCATCATATTCTAACCCCTTATTTTTTTAACCATCATTGATCCCTTATTCACAACTCAGTGGATAAGAGTAAGTAAATGCCTTTTGTAGAATAGATGATCAAGCATGAATCCCACCTAGAATAGAAAGCATGTTAGGAGATGAACTAGTCACCAAGTCAATGCTAATAGAGGTTATGGAGAGATGGAGAAAAGGATAATGGCAGCACTCACCATTGCCATGTCTACCATATATACTTAGAAAGAAGGGGGCCAAACTTTTACAGCTCACAACAAAGGAAAGGAGGTGGTAAATGAAATAGATGATCAAATGTCTGAACAAGACATCCATCTGGTTAAGAATCCTTAGAATAGGGTCCCTCCACCTAAAAAAATGAGGATGATCAAATAAAAAAACTAAATGAAAAATTGGAGTCTATGAGTCACCTCATCTTAGGAGGGAAGGACATTAACCTAGATGACACTAGTTTAAGGCTAGGTCACACCATGCCTCACAAGTTCAAAATGCCTAACTTAAGAAACTTTTATGGCACCATAGATCTAATAACCCATTTGAAGTAGTATGCTATAGCAATGAGATCTACTAATCTTTTAGAGGATTAGATAGTAAGCCTATTTAGTATGTCTATCACTAGTCAAGCTTTGGACTGGTATCACTACTAAGAGAGAAGAGTCAAAGAAAACTAGGTTAATCTGGTAAAGGCCTTTAGCAAATAGTACTCCAATAATGCAAGCATTAAAGTAACCCTAAAAGACCTTGTGCTGGTAAGATAGAAACCAAGTGAAATCTTCTCTTATTACCTTAAACAATGGAAGACTAAAGTGTTGGAGAGGAGAAATAAGCCTGAAGAAATTAACCAAATAAATATGTTCATCTGAAATACTAATGGTTACAAAAATAATGGGCTTATAGCCAAAGGTATTACTACTTAGGAATAGTTAAAAGATATTTCCATTGACTTGGAGATAGCCTATCAAAATAAGAGATATAATAGGATAGACAATTTAAACTATTCCATCAATAATACTAGGGGCACAACCAAGATCACAGACAGAAATGCTATTTAAGGAAACTGCTACTCCAACCTAGAAAAGTACTCATCTTAGTGTTTGAGAAAGCTAATCAAAGAAGAAAAGCTACAACCTTTGCAACCTCAAAATCAAAATAACCCCCCACCTCCTAATCATAGGCACGATTAGCATTGAACCTACCATTAGAGAACTAACCACCTTACGGATAACTGCAAGCTCCTTAAAAAAGCCATACAAGAATTAATTGATAATAAGCAGATACTAAATCTAGAGGCCTAATAAAACCCACTTCCCAAGCATAGTTAAACTTTATACCTACTCAAATCCAAACTCTTCAAAGAAAATGTGCTAAGTGATATCTACAAATTTGACCACAAGATAAGTGAGGGGTGAATGCAAGTAAAGCCATCCTCCTAACTGGCTTCTAGAAAAGTGACAATGAAAGTGAGCTTAGGGAGAGCAAAGGTTTTGGGTTAAATCTTTTGATGAAGATCCTGAAGAGGGTAAGGGAGAGGAAATAGCGGTTAAGGGAGAAATGATTGAAAAAGTTAAGAAAAATGGTCAGATCCTCCTAAAAAAAGAAATTGAGACTAAAGAATTTTAAGATGATATAGTACTCAAATAGCTAAAGAATAGCTAGGCCTACATTATCATATGGGACTTCTTGATGTCTTCATAATCCCATAGATAGAAAGTAGTTAAAACTATAGGATAATTTTCAGCATCTACCACCACTACGCCTAAAAAGCTAGTCTAAGTCATGAAAATAAGGAAAATTGGAATAATCACTTGCTCATATAAAGACCTACCCTTAGAAAGAGAATATAACTAGCCAGTCATTTATCAAGACCTAGGTGAATGGGAAGAAAATGTGATGTACTATGGTAAATGATGGCTTATTATTATATGTGTGTCCAGTCAAAATCTTAGTAGGTTTGGGTATCAAAAAGGAAGATTTAGTACTCTCTAGCATCACCATCAAAGCCTATGATGATATGCATAGACATGCTAAGGGTTTATTTACCATAAAGGTCTAAGTGGGGCCTATTATTAATGAGGTTAAGTTCACTATCATTGATATCCTAGCCACATTTTCAATATTACTTGGCCAACACTAGTTCTATAAGTTAGGAGGATCCCATCAACTCTACACCAAATGATAAATATCCACTATGAAGGTAGTATAATCATGATTAAAGTAGAAATTAACCATGTTGTTTCCACTCTTGCAATTACTAATCAACCATTTAATGGATTCCATATTATTAGAATAAATGAAGATTACATAAACCCCATAATATCCAAAATTATGAAAAATATGAACTTCTTACTAGGAGTTAGTCTAAGTAAGAATCATTAATGGATAATGAAACCATTAAGATTAAGAGCCAAAAAAAGACACCAAAAGACTATGTTATGAGCTAAGTCTAGGAGACAGTTGTAGGCAAAAAAGGAATAGTCTAAGTGATCACTTTGTGAAGTAAGAAAGACAAGTCTAATGGGACCACAGAACCAATAGTGATAGCTAATTTTTATAAACTTGGGTTTGAGATATTTGTAGACATCATGGATTAGGAATCAGAAAGCTTGAAACATATTTAATAGTGGGAAGAAGAGATTTTTCCAACCTTCATAGTAACCGAAGAAATATATCTAACCATAGCTAAAAAAAGTGCCTGATATAGGTCCTGTAAATGATAATTTACTTTTTAATGAATTATATTTGTTCGACCTCTTTAAGGTGAACAAATTTTCTTAGTAATATGTGAACAATGAGTTTGCTTATTTGTATGATGTTTTTCCTGATGGTAGCATGCATTCCAATTATCATTACATAAGCATTTTTTACATTAATTGCATTAAAACTAACTTGTTTAATCTTAGCACAAATGAACAACCTAAAAATATATTAATTGCCCATGATACTACTACCGAAGAAAGGGAAAATTTTGAGAGATTACTAAAAAAGTATGAAAAATATCTACTTAGAATTATGAAGGCATGCTTGGCATCAATCAAGAGATAGCCGAACATGCCATTCCAACTCATAGTCACATTCCCCCAATTTGCTAAAAGTAATGAAGAATGAGACCAGAATGGGCTAAGAAGTTAAGAAAGAAGTCATTAAGCTGTTAGAAGCCAAATTCATAGAAGAAATAGTCTTCCCTACTTAGTTAGCCAACATAATCCCTATACCAAAGAAAGACAGAAGGATGTGCATTAACTATAGAGACTTAAACAAAGCATACCCCAAAGATGACTTCTTTTTGCCTCATATCAATGTACTAGTTGACAACGTAGCTATGGTAGCCATGTATTCCTTTGTAGATACCAAAATCTCATGAAGGTGATAGACAAATACAAGATAACTTTCATAATAGAGTAAGGGACGTATTGTTACAAGATTATGCCTTTCGAACTAAAAAACACAGGAGCAACATACCAGCATAAAGAATTAATGGTTAAATCAATAGATAGAAAAGGACATTTTAAGGCTTTGGAAAAGTTCTTTCAAAGATTGGACAGTTCAACATCAGACTCAATACCGAGAAACGTATTTTTGGAGTAATATTAGAAAAGTTGTTAGGATTCATAGTCAATAAGAATGGAATTGAAGTGGATCCCAATAAAGTCAAGGCAATTTTGGAAATGCTTGCTCCTTAGATGGAAAAATAGGTTTGAGGGTTCTTAGAAAAGTTGTAATATATCTATCAATTTATAGCCAAGCTCACTTCTATTTGTGAACCCATATTTAAACTCCTACAAAAGAACCAACCTTGTGAATGGAACAATGATTGCCAAAAAGTATTTGAGGCTATAAAATATTACTTAATCATCCCACTAATCTTAAAGGCACCTAAGCTAGGGAAAGCCTTAATCTTGTACCTTGTAGTAGAAGAGAATTCCATTAGAGCCCTTATTGAACAAGTAGATAAGTTAGGGCAGAATTTGCAATTTGTTACTTAAGTAAGAAGCTACTTCCATATGAGTAGAAATATATGAAAGTGGAAAAGATATATTTAGGAGTTATATGGGTCTTCAAAAAGCTTTGCCACTACTTTCAATCATATAAAGTTAAGGCAATAGCAAGACATGATCCCCTATGATATCTACAAACAACACTATCACTAGTAAGCAAAATGAGCAAGTGGATTTAGCTACTAGAAGAATTTGACATTTCTTATGTAACCAAAAAGACCATTAAAGGATGGGTAATAGCAAACTTCCGGGCACGACAATGGATTGAAAGTGATGAGGTGGAGTTTGAATTTCCATATGAATACCTAGAGGCACTATTTTCAGAAGGAATGGAAAATAAGCGATAAATCAAAAAGGTGCAGGAGCTAATACATTGGTAATTAGTCTAAAAGAAGAACACATGTTTTGTGACACCCTTACTCGATCCAGTTGGCTAGCCCAATTAAGAAGCAACACACAAAGTGCCATCCGAACTTACTTTCCTTAAAAATCCATTATAAATTAAAACCTTTTTTAAATCATATAATTATATATTATATCTTGGAAATCTTGTTTAAATAAAATTTTGGTTTTAAGTTTTAAAACCATTTTGAAATCCTCATATCAAAAATTCAGCAGCATAATGGTTGTACTGGCATACTATCCCAAAAATGAACAATAAACCTGCAAGTTTAAAACAACACTTCTATAATTCTCAAACACATCAAAACTATAAATTTGTCCGCCTAACCATCCTAAGTCATCATCATCACAATCTCAACTACATGCATTAGGAAGAGATATCATGCAAGCATAAAATGAAATTCAAACTTGTTTTAATGGTTGCAAAATAATGACAAACCCAGATTAAGCCCAATCCCTCTTAAGCTACATATAAGTGTTACTATACAGATATAAAAATATGTATAGGATAACAAAATACCAAAAAGTATTCTTCTCTTGATCTGTAATAGCTATTGAGGCTTTGACTCTAATCTAGTTTTTTTACCTATGCATCGCAATAAAAATGATGCTCTAAGTTAATGCGTAGTGTTGTAATCAAAGCAACATGTGTATACACATTCAAGTACACATGCAAAAAGGGAATGCAATATAATTACAATAACATACATAAGCCACATAAGCATCAATGAAATCCAATCATGTATGTAAACATGTAACTCATCTTAAACATGCACTTTCATCAATACTACCATATCAACATGCAATAAGCAATTGATGTGAAAAAATTATTAAGTTCCATAACCTAGATTCATCATTAATCTTTTTATATTATCTATATCAAAGGAAACATAAGTCCTAATAGATAACAGGAATGTGTGGCCATTAAAACCAATTAGACCATAAGGTTTACCAATATGGAAGTCTAAAACAAAGCATGGACATGAAGGTCAAATATAGCATGGACCTAAAGGTCAACCACTAATGTGGACCTGAAGGTCAAATATAGCATAGGTCTAAAAACTAAAAAGAGAGGTACAAAAGTACCCTAATAGCTGCTAAACCCCTAGTTGACTAGTTAACCATGCATTTAGGTTGTTTACTTTATAGGCCATCAGCATATGTATTTTTTTCACATTCTTAAAATGAATTAAAGTAAATTTTAAAAGTTATTTGCTTAACAAATGACTAAATGAGGAAAAATTTAAGCCTTATTATTAATATGTAACTCTTAAAAATTATTAACATGTATGACTAAGCAAAGTATCAAAGTGTCATAAATACATGAATGTACTTAGCCTTGCAATATACATCATATTTGTAAATACCATAAATTAAGCTCATTACATCTTTAATCATATGTAACATAGATTTTGGCCTTCTTAGCATATTATAGCCATATTCCCTTCTTTACATAAAATCATAATGACTTAATATAGCCTAAACATACATGCATGTGGTTCGGCCATATTAGCATAAAATAGTTTACTTTCACTCTTTATCTTAAACCACATGTCACATACTTTAAGGTGTACTATAAAGGACATTTGGCCATAACATGGAACATTACTCAAATTTTTAACAATTCTCATTATCTACATAACCTTATTTCACTAGTCCACATTATCTTAAGCCAACACATACATTTAGCATCATTAGCCACCATAACATCAAAGGCATACACAAGAGAAAGCATTCGGCCATACACTTAGGTGCATATATAACATTACTTTTTTATCACCTTCCATGCATCATAAAGTACACACATTAACATATTACATAATTCATAAGCATACCATTTTATAAGCATGCATAATGCACAAAACACACACACATATGCACTATGGGCCATTTGGCCACCATGCTCATGAGCATAACCCATATTCACTCAAACACTCATAAGGCATTAATGCATATGTATGAGGTCACCTCACCATATTCATTAACATCCAACACCATTAATTGCTAATTAACTCATTTCCATACACATATACACACACTTTATGTTTAAGGCATACTCAAATTATATAATTTTACTTTGATTATACTTACTTTTGAGTTAAAATACACCAATGAAACCAGCTCAAGCCTTCTCCTTGCCTTTGTTCCACCCTTTCTCGATTTGCTCTACAAACACAAATAAGCTAATTACAAAAAAAATCCTTATAAAATCATATACACATCAAAATCAAAATTGACTTGATAAAAATACTCTTAGGCATCCTAAAAACCTTAAAAAAATATGAAAACCCAAAAATTCTTTCCCAATCAAAATTATGTCACTATTCACTCCATCTTCAATGCATGAAAATCCTTTAATTTTTCTTGAAATTCTCGCTTTAAATGGTGTTTAGGGGTTATAGAGATGTAGATTTAGGGCTTAAGGGCTAATTAGAGGTTAGATTAAGGAAGGAAAGAAGACAAATAGAGAACCTCTCCCTTGTCAATGGCATCGACACAAGGAGAAGGAAGAGAAGAAAGATGGGTACTATTCCTAACTTGACTCATTTTAAGTCCATTTTGACCACTTATATATGGGCGACTTAAAATAAAATCAACATCTTTTCTCTATCCATTTAATCTAATTTCCCACTTTTTTATCCTCAATTAACATCCAAATAAATCCCCTAAAATCATGTAAACCAAATTCTATAAGCCTCTAAAAATTTGAGCTCGAAAACCAAATGAAACTAATTAAAAATGCAAATTTTACTTTACCCGATTTTATAAAAATACTTTTTGATATCCAAAAATTCCAATTCTAATGCCAATAGACTATTTGGAATATTTGACTATCAGGTTGTATTAATCCTGAGCCAATTAGACCAAAAATGAAATATTTTTACGGTTCAGCTTACATTAGGTCGCTATTCACAAACACTGCTGTAAAAACTTTACTTGTATTTTTAACCATCTAAATGACTTCATTTTCACTACAAATTTTACCCATAATTTTATTATAATTAATACTTCTACTTGGTCATTTCAGTGTACCCTGGTCTTCGAAACTCTATTCACGTCCTGAGAAATACTATTCATAACCTCAAGAATTTTGAGCTTGACATGTTTTTAGTAAGAAAGTTGGACTTTCCAGCCACCAATAATATCGCTAAATATAAAGCATACATCCATGGGATCAAGACTTTATTCCCACTAGGGGTAAAAATGGTTGGTGTGTATAGACATTCCATGTTGGTAATATACCAAGTGAAAGGTAATTGGGAAGTCAAAGATGAAAATCTCAGCAGGTAAGTCAGTATAGTCATAGATTTGTAAGAAACATTTGATAGATATACCTTCCATCACATTCCAAGAGAGCAAAACCAAGTGGTCAATGCTTTGACAACATTAATTTTAGTAGCTGATTTGGCCCTGGAAGACATGCTAAAGCCATTTTATTTCACTAAGCTAAGATATCCAACATACATTGGCATAGTTAGCACAATAGAAGTGGGGACAAATGATGAACTTCCTTGGTATCATGACATTCAAACATACTTAGAGATTGAGGCATATCCAAATCATGCAACCGAAAAAGATAAAAAAGTACTATGAAACCTATCCACTCAGTTTATTTCCTTCTAAGGTATGTTATACAAATGGCATTATCATGGTGTTCAACTTAGATATGTGGATGAAGCAAAAGCTAAGAAGATACTAACAAAGGTACATAAAGGCATTTGTGGTCTACATATGAATGAGAAAATTTTAGCAAAAAAGATCATAAGGATGGGATATTACTTGTTGAAAATAGAGATAGATTATTGCAACTTTATCAAGAATGTCACAAGTGCTAGATCTATGCCAATCTAAGGCAACTACCTCCAATTTAATTAACAAGTTTGTTTTCTCCATAGCCCTTTTTTGTATAGAGAATTGACATAATAAGAGAGATAAGGCTATCAGTAGTAAGAGGTCATAGATATATAGTTGTGGCCATTGACTACTTTCCAAAGTGGGTAAAAGTATAATCTTTCAATAAATTAGGGCAAAGCAAATGAGTAAAATTATTGAAAGAAATATCATTTATTGGTATGGGCTACCACAACAAGTAATTCCAGACAATGGAGTATAATTTCAAGGTGAAACTAAATAGCTCTTATATAAGTATGGGATTGAACACCATAAATCTTCCCCCTACAGGCCTTAAGCTAACGGTGCAGTGTAGCCAACAAAAATGTCAACAAAATTTTGCAAAAAATAATTGTGGCTTACAAGGATTAGGCAAAAATGTTGTCATTTGCACTTTGGGATTATAGAACAACTATCAAAACCTCAACAAGTGCCATGCCATACACACTGGTATATGGAATGGAAGATATACTACCAATCAAAATAAAGGACCCTTCATTAAGAGTAGTCTTTGAAGCAAAAGTACTAGAAGCTGAATGGGTAAAGGCTAGACATGAGCAGTTGGTGTTAATTGATGAGAAATAAATGAAGACTTTATATCATATACAACTGTATCAAAAGAAGCTTGATAGAACCTATAATAAGAAAGTCAAGTCATGCTTTATTCAAGAAAGTGATCTTGTCTTAAAACAAATCAAGCCTTTATTAATAGATTCAAGGGGGAAGTTCAAGCCTAATTAGGAAGGCCCATACATGGTGAAGAAAGGGCTCAAGCAAGGGGTGCATCAAAATTTTAGATTTGAAAGGCAACAAATTTTCATAACTTGTAATTATCAATAGGCTAAAGAAATATTTTTGTAAAAAAAAAAAAAGGAGACCACTAAGTTAAAAATCCTAAAAAAGGAGAATTAGGCAAAAATTAAACATCTCGATGAGGTGAAGACCTAGAAATAGGTACTTCATTCAAAAGTTAAGGTAATGGAGAGAAAATATTCAATTAAGAAAACCTACAAAGGCTGATTGGTGATAGTAGTATTATTAAGGGGCAATTAATATATTTACCAAGCTTAAGTAGGTTAGTCTTAATGTAATTAATGTTGAAGATGCTTTATCATGACCATTAGTGTGCAAATTACCTTCTAACAAGAAGCATCCTACACATAATTAAACTCTAAAAGGCTAAATATAAGTTTTCTTTCTAGATGTAAAGGATGTATCTTCATTTCTTCTCTTCAATAAAAGCATATTATTGTCTCTTGATGTACTTGTAATCCTGTCTTTGTAATAGACATCCACACTTGTATCACTAGCTTTATGATTAAGCACATTCTTTAGCATAGAACGATGTTTCCATAATCAGGATAAGAACATAGAAAATGTCATGTCAAGGAATCATATTAAAAACCTAAATGTTTAGGAGGAATTTGTTGCTTTAGACCAAATTGCCTATGGATTTGATAAGGAATATAAAAGGTTGCATGCCTCAATCTGACTAATGGAACACAGCCTGAATGACAAGATAGAGAAAACTAAGAAATCTTCCACTAAAGACACATCTATCAAATCTCATTCATAGTAATCCCACCAAGCCACGAAGTCTTAGTGCTAAATTTCCTCTCAAGTCTCCTCTCACAATTATGATTAAGGGCATATCTTATCCAAATCCTCTCAAAGGGCATAACAAGCAGCTTCAACTTTTCCTGCATCCTTATCTAAATAAAAGCCGCTAGGTCAAAAAATCCAAAAAGGACCACATAAGCAAAAGGTGGGCAAACCTATTCTATGAAAACCTTAATGGGTACACTAGGCAAAAATTAGGGTAATAAAGGCCACTAGTGTGAAAATCTGGCAATAGGCATATTAAGCAAAACTTAAGGTAATTATTTTCTAAGGGGAAAACACAAATAGGCTTTCTAAGTGAAAAAAAAAACTGTAAAAGCAAAGGGCCTCTAGCCACAAAGTTGATGTCACCTTCCTTTAAGGTATCCAATCCATGGATGGTCTTAGCAACAACGATGCCAAAGGGATTATTCCCATAGCAAACTCCAGTTAGCACTCTTATTTTATAATCATAGCATTTATCCTCACAAGTGACAAACAATAGGTCACTAAAGAAGCATAATAGGATGCATTTCACCCATTCCATGGAATCAGGCAAAAACTAACCAGCAAAATTAAGAATTATTTGTAGA